>JAQFXW010002594.1:0-12870 GCA_034693945.1 Dendrobaena attemsi
CAGATCGCTGTTGGGTCAAGCTCTGCGATTTTGAATCAGCGGCCTTTCTCCAGTGTTTCAGTGAAAAATTGGTTTGTAATAATATTTCACGCATCAATCTATCGATTGGATTGCAATGGTTCAACGTATACTTGAGCTAATATTGCATGTACTGTTAATTGTTGTATCATTACATTATAGGCCTAGTTCCCGGCACCGACCTGTTGCGCAACGCCAGTGGTGCCCAGAAGATGTTCGCTCGATACATCCTCCACGGAGTACTTCGTTTCGCTAAACTGACGCGCTCCATTCCACAGGGCGCCGCTTCTATCTGTGCCCTGGCAACAGATGACAAGTTCAAGGGTCAGTGCACCAGTGTTATTTTAGTTCAGAAAATCATTTTCATTTTAGTTTTTGTTTAGTTCAGCAAAAATCATTTTAGTTTTAATTTAGTTTTAGTTTTGAAAATCATTTTTGTTTTAGTTTTTGTTTAGTTCTGTAAAAATCATTTTAGTATTAATTTAGTTTTTATTCATGAAATCATATTTAGTTCTAGTTTGAGTTTAGCTTTTGTTCGTCAAGTCATTTAGTTTTAAACAATGCCAAGAACTCAATAATTGTAATTAATTATAAATTATTTAGTCGGCGAAAGCATTTTGAACATGCTACTCATCAAATTCTAGGGCCTATGATACTCACCCACCATGCGAACGCAGCGCCACCCTTATCAGGAAGTTGTATGCCGACGAGGTGAGTGCAATAGGTTGAATATGACATGTGCGCCTTCTAGTTTATAGCTGCGTTGCCGCAGAATATAAATTCTAAAAAAATGGGGTTGTATTTTCAACAATTTTTGTTCGAGATTTCAATTTTGTTTTAGTTTTTATTCGTTCTGCGTCAAATCATTTTCGTTTTTATTTAGTGTTAGTTCACAAATTCTTTTTCGTTTTCGTTTTAGTTTTCGTGAACGATAACATAATCATTTTCGTTTTCGTTTCGTTCACGAAAATAACACTGCAGCGCACTTCTACTTCCAATGCACTACTGCTCTCAGTTCATCTCCTCTCGTCTTCTTTTCTCTTCTGCTCCTCTCTTAACTCTTCCTTTGTCTGCCCTCCTCTGTTCTCCTTTCCTATTGTCTCATCTCGTCTGGTCTCAAATCCTCTCTTGTCCTCTGGTCTCCTGTTGCTCTGTCCTACGGTAACGTTTTCTCTTCTCCAAACCACATTTCCTTTCCATGCCAACGCAATCCTAGCTCTTCATCGGTTCCTGGTCATAGCAAAGCATGACAATCTGCTTCGTGTTCATTTGTCTGCAGAAGCCACCGGCAAGTTCTTCAAGGAGTCCGTGGAGTCGACGGCGTCGGAGGAGGCATCGAATGCCGACCTCCAGACGAAGCTGTGGGATCTAAGCGGTCGCTACACGTCCCTCGAGGGATACGAGCCACTCGAAGTCCCTCCGCCCCCGGTCGAAGTGGAAGAGAAGAAGCCGGAAGGAGGGGAGAAGGAGGAGAAGAAGGAGGGAGAAACGGCCAAGGAAGACGATGTCAAGGTAGCCATCGAAGAGGGAGAAAAGACAGGAGACGGAGAGGAGAAGAAAAAGATGGACGAGGACGAGAAGAAGGACGAGAATGCTAAAGAGACGGAGAAGATCGTTGACGAGAAGAAGAAGGGAGACGAAGAGAAGCAGGAAGCAGTCAGCGAAAACAAAGCCGAGAACGAGAAAGCTGAGAAGGAGACAAAGGAATAGATCCTGTCAATTCCATTCCTGTGGTTATCTGGAGTGATTCGAGCACTCTCGGTTAACTCGTGTCTCAGTTCTATGTGTATTTTGTCTAAGCGCTTACAAAGCGATGAACACGTAAATCTAAACTGGGTTTCTCTGCGTCTTGCAAGAACTAACACATCCAGATGTCTACATGCATGCATCATGAATACCTAATCAAATATTTTATTTTTAAGGAATCAGAATATTGTGTTAGCCTTTTTATTCTGATGATCAGTTCCAGAAAGTGATTTTTCAGCATTGTCTTAACAACGAGGTGCATTTGCAACCCAGAGGGGCTTGACTTTGACATCTATAGATTTCAATTGCTTTTTGATAAGCCTGTCGTATTTCTAATGTCTTGGGTAAGCCTATAGCTTGATCTTATTTACGTACATCAGCAGCCTTTGAGTTCATGAATCAATCGAGTTGATATATTAAATATGTTCTAACATTGTAGGCTGCGTCTGAAATTCTTATTACAGAAAATTAATCGAGTTAATTAATCTCACTGCGGTGCTGGCCTGTTTGTCCTTTTTAAATACAGGCATTTATTTTCTTATTTACTTGCCATAATCAATTTTGTACTTGCATGACCATTTTGGTGTTCTTTGAGAATTATCTGAACGACTTTACTTACATGTGACTTCACTTCCGCTTGTAGTCATAGAAACTCATTGTTAATAGGTATTATGCGATATTTCATCCAGCTATTATTTTCTGTCTCGGTATGGTCACATCATATTATAGGATTACCTATCATTATCTTGATAATGTGAACAATTGTGGTACGATTTCCATTGATGGGTATTGCAATAGGGAGACTGATTATTTTAGTTCTATCCTGGAATAAGCAGCATTTTCTATCCTTTATGGTGTTCGTTTCTATGGCTGCTGAGCATTGATGATGTAAATATCGTTTTGAAGAGTAAGCCTATCTAGAGTTAGACACGTTAACGTCCAAAGTCGTTGACCAGCAATTTTTTAGCTAAACCCGTAATATTCTTCATTGTAAGAGATTTTGCGAATTCAGAAAGTTCCAACATTCAGCAGTTTTGAACGGGCTTGTCTGAAAATAAATACTTACGCCGGAAGAAGTATAGAAGTGAAGCATAATGCTAGATCACTAACAATTGAGGTCATTGTCTCTATTGACAACAACTAAATAGTGGCTGTATACTTGTCTTCTGAGTTCTATTGATCATGTTCCATCAATTAGCGTATCTAATATTTGTTTGCGTCCTGTGCAGCCATGCAGTGCCACACTTGCAATTTCAGCAGCCAACGAAACTTCAATTTGGTCTCAGGATTCAATCACTGCAACAGTATGACAGTCTTTAGCCTAGATCAATATAGACAGGTTGCATTTGTCACTGATTTGCTACGCAGTGTGAAATTTATAACCAGAGATATTGCAGAGCATTGTCTTGCAATTTTCCATTCAAGGAAATGTATGTTCTTTATTCATTTCATTCCCATCCACAGCATTCAGTAAAAGTCGCAACTTACACTTTTTAAATGTGGGCAGCCTCTGTCTTCAACATCTGTGTGGGTTAGGTCTAATTTTAACTGCATCTAACGCAATCATACAAAGCTATAATTGTTGAGTGAATCTATTAAGCTGTTTTCTCAAATTGACGGTGGTAAAGTTGAATTCATCAAGACACGAACTGTTGGTAAGAAGGTAGGCTAGTAATTCCTATTAGGCCTACTACTATTCAGGAAAATTCGTTTCATTTATCACAGCAACAATTTGGCCACAATGAAATAAGTAAGAAAACTGAACGAAGAAGAAAGAACTAGTAAGAAGTTGTATTGACGTCACTTGATTCAAATTTTAATCTTGTCGTCTGCCTTACTTGCTTACTATTGGATGTGTAATCACTGCGACCATATCACAGGTCCAGCTTTCTTATAAACGTTTTCTCAATGCCTTCCGTTTTTCGCTTTTAAATTCTCGAACAATTCGTTTGAAAAGGTAGCTTTTTGAAATAGGCCTAAAACGTAAGTTTTTGCGTTATTTTTCGGTATTTTTTCCTGTAGGCAAAGCGTTTGACTTGGGCATTTGTTTGCAAAATGGACTTTATGCAACTTTGCTTCCTGGAGCTTGTATAAAATACATTTGTCGTGTGCTGTGCGTTATTGGTGAAGTTGCGCAATGGTGTTTGTAAAGTGTTCATGTGCATGTTTGATTATAATCCCATATCTCAACGCACGCGTTGCGAAACTGCAGCTCTCCAACAAAGTCGTAGCTTATCATCGTGAAGAGTTTATTTAAGCCGTTAGACTAAGCGCTGAACAACGAAGCCCAGCCTTATTAGCATGCAACGTTGTGTCTGTTCGTTCCCGGATGTACGAAGATTTGCCGCGTCATCGTTGTCGTCATCGTCGTATGCAATCATATTATGTAGCTCTGGATGATTTAGCGACGATCTAACCTGCTTTATATGTTTGATATTTTCTTGATCTGCTTGAAATGTGTGGCCACTGTTATGTAGTCAATTCGCTGCTTTGTTTAAAGATAATCGACGAACTATTGTTATATTTCGAAGCCTAAAGTTCTATCTCTCTGTACACAGTGATGTATAATGCGCAGAACAACGATTTGTCGCCTTGTTTCTACGTCTGTAAGATTTACATCGTCGTGATTTGCTAATTTTGTTCCTTGGTGAACATTTGTTTGTTTTGCTTATTTTGTGAACATCAAATCGAAATGAATGTCTTGATTGTGGTCCAATAGCAATAAGCGTTCTCAAACGAAAGAATAGAAAATTAATTAAAAAAACAATAGAGGCTTCGTAGACTGCAGCACATGTTTCGCAGGCTTCCACAGATGACATTGCGAACTTAAAGCAAATTCCCTCGAACACTGGCGCCTCATCAAAACTTCAATAGGCTACTTCAATAGCTGTAGGTCATAGGCCTATATAATTTATATTATTTGTTTGTTCACAAATTAGTATAGCGCCCTTCAAGAAAACTACAGAGGAGGCTGGGGCCCAAAGAGATCATAATGATCTCTAGAGAGAGTATGGCCTATCTTCTCTGCAGTCGTTTTTGAAGTGATGGTTGGCGGACCGTACAGTATAATCTAATTATAGATTCCATAGATTTAGTAGCTTGTGACGTCTGATTGGTCAAGCGCAGTTGATGACCTATTAGAGAGCTGATTGGACAAAACTAGGTCACGAGGTCGATGTTATCTTAAAGGTTAAGGCCGTTTGAATCTTATGGCTTCAACATAGATAGGCCATACTCTCTCTAGAGCTCATTATAATTTAAGATCTCTTTGGTTAGGCCCGACTAGGTGACTTTTGTCAAAGCTCGGCCTCGCTGATAACCCAATAAACTATTTGATAGCGTAGGCCTTCACTGCCCTACTTATGTAGGCCTACAGTGTGGCTGAATTAGGGTTGCCCTGCCTGCCTTTGGTTTGGCTATCCAACATTTTTACGTTATTTCTTTATCATTGATGTCCGGGGACAGTAACGTTAAATCGCTTAATTGTAGCATTGGTGTCCGGGGGGAGACTTTAATGTTAATTCTTTAGCCTTGATGTCCGGGGAGACACTAATGTTTATCATTAGCATTTATGTCCGGGGAACACTAAGGTTACTCTTTAGTATTGATGTCTGGGACTCCGGGGGTGGGGGGGAGTAATGTTAAATCGTCGTATATAAGCTAGTTGATTTAGTAAGAATTAGTTCATTGTCGGTTTTCTAGAGATTGATATCAGTTCACTCATTCACTCAGGTTAAGATCGAGTTGATTCAGAATTCATTTGTCAGTAAAGTCGAATTATGCAATCATATTCAGAGTTTCTTCTTAAGTAGTTGTCGAACGCTAAGTTCTCCTTCAGCAGGGGAGGCCGAACTCATTCAAAGGCAGAAAAAGAGAGAAAGAGAGAAAAACGCCACAATATATAGTTATGTTAAAAACATGCAAGTTCATGGTTGACGATTTTGATCTATTTCTAAGCCGAGGGCAGCCTTTGACGACCATGAGAACAAAATTATCAGCACAACAGCGGTATCAGAATTTGTATCAGAGGCCTCGCAAATCTTGAAGACTGTGTATATCTGGTGTGAAGAGAGTTTGTTTTCCACAGATGTGCGCTATCGCTCTATCGCAATTTGCCCAGTGATGACCTGACCTGATCATTGCGCGTGTTTAAAGATGTTGCCTATAAAAGCTGACAGAAAATCTACGTCAACAGTAAGTTGCTGAAAAGAAGAAATTTTTGCTGACAATACAAATAGTGCTAAAAGACACTTAAAAGATGTGGGGAAAAGTGTGCGCTATTCTAGTACTTTGCTTTGCAGGTGAGATGATGTCTATATTGGTTTCTGATGCTGATGTTATTAACGCCTCATAGTCTGTAGGCCTAGCATTAACTGCATTATTCAATGTGTAATCTGGTCCCCTCTTCTGAGGGGGGATCCCGAAAGTTGGGAGGGGACGAAAAGGAACTGAGATGACCTTCTTTTAGTCATCACTTCTATTTTTGCGGAAAATCTCTCATACTCAACTAACTATATCTTCAGTTTTTTGTGGAGGGAGGAAAGCTGATTCTTTAACCCTACGCTGGTCTAGATTAATCACTGTGCATTATTAATAATAACACTGGCATTAATTTTAGTAATAATATTAACATAGGCTAGCCTAAATATTAGCATAGACTTTATTTTTAGAATTGATATTTTTTTAATTAATCTATATTGATAAGAGCATTAGTTTTACTAAATAGGCAATTGTATTAGACCTAATAGGATCAACAATATGACTGTAGGCTTATTGCAATAAGTTGGCCACCAGTCAAGGTCGTAGACAGAGGGTGTTTCTAGTGTTTACACACTCCCGAAATGAAATAACGTAAAAGAAAGTTTTGTAGTACGCAATACGAAGTAGGCCTACTATTTTCTTTTATATTTGCGTTGCGTTAGAAGACTATTATCTAAAATCGGCAGTAATAAAAAAACAGCGAGTAGAGAGAATGCGGAAGTATAGGCAAACTACAACTCAGAATGAAACATTTTAGTAGGCCTAGACCTAGTGGAGCCTATAATAGTAGGCCTATAACTAGAGTTGTAACTTAATTGAATACCTAAAATGAATACTTAAAACGTAAAACCCTACAATAATGGCATTAGGACATAAACTTATAGGCCCTATGCATTTTATATAGGGCCTACATTCAGGACTAGGTTTATGAATCATAAACCTAGTCGTGAATGTAGGCCAAATATTATGATAATATGATTCATGTGCAAATACTAAAATAGCTGTTCGTGTGGGTTTAGCTTCAGAAGCAGTCTTCACCGATGCTTGCCTCAACTGCATCTGCCAGGTAAGCTCCTCTTTTTCAATATAATGGACACATCTGAAGTACCAAAACAATTGTTCTGACAGATGAAAGCTTAAGTTAGTAACTCATATTGGAAGATTTCATTCTTCAAGTGCAGTCTATTCAATTTATCTAAGCGATTAGCGATTGTGCTGGTGATTCAGGCAAACGAATGTTGAACTAATCAATCGGCTATACTCGTTGAAAATTTCATGTTGATGTTATGCCTATTTTAAATTGTAGATCACGTAAGCTTATATAGCCAGAACATATAATTTTCATACCACATTTGGTAATGATTCTCGCAGGTAATTAGCCTACATAGAGTGGTGGTTAACACAATGGACGAAGCGCCTATACGACCCGAGTTCGTTTCAGGGAAGACCCCTTCAGGTCGCTCATCCTTCGTCGCTAAGCCTAGCTGTAAATTGAGATGTACAATGATTTGGGCACCTTACACGGCTGCCAACAGTTTAATTCAACTCTTTTTGGCCCTATAGTTAAAATGTTTTCGTGCATTCACAGGCTCTTATATATATAATTTATTAGGCACAGGCTATATACGTTTTATCATACTGCCGTCTGTCAGTTTGAGCATCAGTAAACGAAGATATATATTATATATAGCCTATATATATATATTATATTATTATTATTATTATATATAGCCTATATTATTATTATTCTTATACTGCAGCCATCCTTACTTGCTGTAAAATAATGTCTGTCTAGCACTCTAGGCAAGTGAAGCGCCATGCAGAGTCTCGTTAAACTTACTAATTTAAAGATACCTAAAGATTATGTTGATTTTTGTCGGATCATGAAACAACTGCATATTTCAGATTGAGTCGAATTGCGATCCCAACATTGGATGCAGGGAGGACGTCGGGTCGCTGAGCTGTGGTCCTTACCAGATCAAGGATCCGTACTACCAGGACTGCGGGTCACCTGGAAGCGGTAGGCCTATACGATCGACTGATTCTCCCGCAGTCCCACTCCAGACAACAGAGTGAAACTATATAGCGTGGATCGCCCTTGCTACTATAGCATTCCGTGAGCATTAGATCTGATGTAATGTAATGTAAATCTTCGATAATTTTGTATAGGCTACCCCGTTTCTTTTGATACTCCGCCTTCCAACTCCCGTCCCAAAAGAGGCCCGCTTTAACAGCAGCAGATTTTCTCAGTGATCTGCTCCTTCCGATGCTGTAAAGATCGGACTAGAACCATCTCCGGCTACCCTTCTGACTTGACGCAGCGCTCGTGAATAAGCTAGAGTCCTGTGCATGGCTCTCGAGTAGCGTGTTAGAGCATGGACGCTTCGCCCTTCTATTACCCGGAGACCATGGTTAGGGGTTGTTGGGAGATTAGGATTACGATTATTCAGTTGGCAAGGGGTTTAACTTTTAAGACGAAATGGTTTCTCACATATGTAAAGCGCTACTCGTATAGGCCAAGCGCAGAGCACCAGCCAATTCTCGAGCGCTACGTCTGGTTATTGCTCAGTGACAGTCTATCGTGTAGAAGTGGAGCACAGGAAGACCGATGGTCTGGATGAAGATTCAAAGAAGTTCAGAAGTAAATTGGAGTTAGTGAAGGCATGTTAAATATGGGCAGGGATGGCAAACAAGAGAAACAAAGGCTGCATGAGCAAACGGAACAAATAGGAAGATGGGCGAGGTATTTTGAAGATGATTTAAGCTGTAAGAAGACTGCATTCTCATCGAATTAATGTTTACCGAATCCCCTCAATCCTATCTGAACTCCATCTTTTATAGGCCTATTGAAACCTAAAGACAAGCAAGCGTCTAGAAAGTCTAGAAGTCTCATAACATTCTGACTACAGTACAACAATCAGCTTCAGATAATCACCATCTAGCGAATAACTTGTCTCTAGTCCCGACAAACCACATTATGTTAGATCTATAGAGATCCAACTTGGAATGACAGCACACTCGTCTGGGTGTCATAATGACAATGATTAATATTAAGTACATTATGATAAATACCAATGAATACCTTTACCAATGATAATAAAAAATAAATGAATATATCATTACAAAATTATGTCTATATAAAATTATATACATATATAGTGACGTCACCAACTGATTTTTGATGACGTTTAACAGTTTTTGTTAATATTTCCGCCAAAATTAAATATATTTTAATTAAATTCCACAATCTTAACGGTAATTCATATTTACATCAAGGGGGAAAATTTTTATCAAAATATCTTGAACAAAAATTGCATCACTTTTAGTGAGTCCACCTACTAAATTCTGCCGATTTATAAACGTGCAGTGCAACAAATGTTTCCCAAAAAAGTGCTGCAACTTTTATTGTGTTTGAAATATTTCAATGAAATTTGGTCACCATATTTAGATATTAATTGCCTTTGAGCCTGTTAAATTTCATTACATAATATTTATTTTTTGCGGAAATATTAGCAAGAAACTGTTTAACGTTTTTGAACCATCAAAAAAACAGTAAGTGACGTCACTAAAAGTTCAATAACATTCGTTCTGTTTGAAATATTTTGATTAAATTTGGTCGTTATACGTAAAAATGAATTGCCTTTCAGTTTGTAAACTGTTTAATTTAATTATTTCTACTTTTGACCGAGATATTAGGATAAAACTAGGGGGTCTTTATTTACTCACCCTGTATAGTATACATTTTTAAAATAACATACTATGTAGAAATCATAGTTCAAAGAGTATGTTGTAGCTCTGTGAAACATAGAAAATTTCTTATATAATAATTTGGTTTATAAGAACGCGATGGGAGATCATTATTATCAGAGTAGGCCTAAATGACTTTTTTCTCTTGCCAGCATTTAAGATTTTGCGCCCCCATAGAAACATTTCTGTGGACGCTCATGCAGGATTTGCTATGATCTCCTTCTACATGTAGCCTATAGATCTAAATGTGCAGCAACTGTCATCTTTTATTGCATATATAGACTGGCAGTCGTGTGCCAACGACATGGCTTGTGCGGAGACCTGCGTCCGTGCCTACATGGACCGCTACGGAACGTACTGCACTGGAGGAGCGACACCCACCTGCGAGGACTACGCTCGCATCCACAACGGAGGACCCGCAGGATGCACGTGCTCATGCACGGACGGGTACTGGGACAGAGTAAGCACGTGTTGCGGCGGCCAGACGGGTTGCGATTAGGCTCTCCCATGTTGACAGCTTTTCTGACCTCGGACCAACCCTACGAACTATAGTCTTTGCAGGACTGGCAAACGATTTGGAGGCAGGGAGGTTTGCGAAGAAAGCAAATAAAATGCCTAATGTTTCCAATGATGAACGTGGGTTAATTGTGTTCAAATTCTGTTAAACATTTTATTGTTGCACAAACTATTTTCACAAACGAGTCCTTTCTAAATTAAACGGACGAAACGAGAGCAGAGTCCTTGTTAAAGTTATTACAGCTGCACTTCAATATAGGATTAATTCTTAGAGACGATTTGAACTACATTTGTCTACTTCCTACCGTCCTTCTGAAGGAATGTCATGTTGTTCGGAGTCCCTTCTAAATGAGTTCATATATGATCTTTCTAAAGCCTCCCCTCTGTCTGGCTGGTTGTCTGTCTCTAGCTTCCTCTCTTTGCTCTTTATCTCTCGCTGTGTCTACCTTACACGTGCGTGAATGTTCACAACCACGTAATTAGTTCTATGGATGAATGTCTTTTTTCTACCTTCGCTCTCTTTGATCTACCTGCTGCATTCAATGCCACTGGTTACAACAAATAATATACTTATTCACCGTCTTCAAATCTGGCTGAGTCCTTCTCTGGTCCTGCTTATATATATATATATATATATATATATATATATTATATAGGCTATAAGCGCAGGACCGGAGAAGGAGCCAAATATAGGCCTATAGTTCGCGTCTTATCCGCTTTGCGTTTAGTCAGTTTGCATAGAATCAGTCAACTTAGGCGCCAACATTCAGCAGGGATATCATATAATGTTCTGGGAGCTCTTCTGCTTTCACTATTATAGGCCTACTCTAACACATCACACCACTTACTTCACTGCTTATGGACAGCTCTGTAGACTGTCATCTACATGTATGCGGCTGATACACATCTATATCTTTCGCTTAACAGTCCCATGGCCAAACCCGTACAAACCACTGTCCTCTGTTCTCAGTTATGTTCAGTCCAATACCAACAGTAACTGCTTTATTCTGTCGAATCCTACGACATTGTTACATATTATAGCAGCTACATAAAATTCGATTTATTCTAATTGGCTTGCTGATCGGACTGAGTATACTGTCTACACCATTATGTAGATATTTCATCAAATGCCCGCTTCCATTTCATGTGAACGAAATCAGATCTCGTCTAATCTTCAGATTGCTGTACGTACATTGACGAAATGTAGATTAGTTATGCATAATATTAATTTATAAGTGAAATGGTTAATAAGTTTGGATCAAAAATATTGATAGAAACGGCACACGTGTAGAACATAAATGTGGGATTGGAAATAAATTAAGTAATGGATCTCAGATGCGACGTTGGTTCTGGTGGATTCTCCGATGGCAATGTAGAACCCTAGAAAACACCAGAAAATGCCAATTCAGCCTACAGGTAGCCTAGAAATCTAATTAGGCCTAAATTCCTCTACGTGGTGCACATAATACCTATAGGTTACGGCTTGAGTGTGGCTAATTCTATAGAAGGGGCGAAAAGCGGGTCGTTGGCGCTATATATATATAATATATATATATATATATATAATCGAACTTGTTTTCTGCTCCACCGCAATGAAGTGAAGCCGGATGACCGAAGGAGTCAAAGCCGGGACGATCAGCCTGTGATTCAATCTTGTCTACCTGAGTTGAAGTGCATGGCAACTCAACCAGGGAATGCATACAGCAGAAAATTAGAATATAATATGAAATTATACGGCAGTAGCTCTAAAATAACCTTTTGATCATTTAGTGGAAATGATGAGCAGCAACTCGACTAGAGTTGTTGCCACGCATGCAACGCCTCAGCAGGAGTGTATAGGGCTATAGGCCTATATGCATGCTTCATGAACGAATGAGATCGAACTGCAGAGGAAAACATATATAATTATATATATGCATTGTATGAAATAATTCTAGTTGTTCACAAAGAATTTAATGCTCAAAATATGAAACACAGATGATGCAATTACTTGCGTCCAGGTCGCAGGGGGGCGCAGGGGGATTGTAGACCCTGTCAGAGAGGGTAAATATTCAGTTTGTGGCGGGAAAACTTATCGAAACAGAGTTCGCCAACTGAGTGCTGAGCACGAAGTTTTGTTGTGAACTGATTTTGAACAGACCTATTCAACTACATCAGCCGCAATACCTAATTAATTATAATTATATCGACCGTCTTTCAAACAAATTCAGGCCACATTTAAAGAGCTCTATCAACATTGCACAACTTCTGAAAGTATAAACGTTGAGGATCTGCTGATCTGTTTGACGATCATTTAGTCACATTTAGAAATTCTAAACAATAATTCTCGATCTTTCGATGATGCGATGATGCGATGATGCGGTGATGCGATGATGCGGTGTTTGTCTGTCTGCGCTAACACTCTGTAATTTAAATTTAAAAATTTCTCTGCTGCGATCAGGCTCGATCCCGCGACCTATAGCGTCTCCGGCAGACCTCGCTAACACATCGGCTATCAGACCCCATAGTAATCGAGAAACATTTAAAGCATTTAAACTATATTACAAATAGTGAATGACAACGTTTTAATTCATTACAGAAGTG
>JAQFXW010002595.1:0-12868 GCA_034693945.1 Dendrobaena attemsi
ATTCGTCGGATGAGAGTTCCGATGAAGATTCCGATGACGATAAGAAGAAGAAACCTGCAGCAGCTGCAGCCAAAGTGGAGAAGAAGGAGGAGAAGAAGCCAGAAGCAAAGAAGAAAGTAAGACTCACCTTCAATAGGAAAGAATGTCATCCGTTCAACATCTTTACAAAGCCTACTGAGTAATTTTGGTCTGGCTTAATAGTTAGTTAGCAATGTTAAGAGACGATCGAATATCTTATGAGACCAATATAGCAGAGTTAAGACTTATGACGTCTGCATCCAGTGCATGTAGAAACCAGGGGCTTCTACCAGCTCTCAAGCAGCCGGGCTCTAAAACTGATGACCTTCTACCTTCCCCCACAAAAATCTTCTTCCATCCCGACCATTCCCCCGATTTCTGAAGATTATACATTATAAAACGTTCCCCCGTTTTCCACTGTGCGGAAGTTGCGCTCGTTTAGTATAAGGATAGAAAACACTGGTAGAAACTAATACTATACATGTGTATCCTAAGCCTTCATAATCTGATCTTGTTACTAGGAAAGTTCATCTGAAGAGAGTTCTGAAGAAGAGTCTTCTGAAGAAGAGTCTGACTAGGTATGGTTACATAATTGATTCACTCACTTATCCACAGCTTAGAAAATATGGAGGGTCAAGGTATAGATCTGAACAGTGTTTAAGTTAGTCCCCTATTTTTGGGGTGAATCAAGATATTCAATTAAAATAATAAGCGCCCGGAATATGACTGTGTCTGTATACCCTCTGTGACTCTGTCCAAGTTTAGCCTCTTTCCAATATGCTAACTGGCATTACTCTAGCAAGATCGGCCCTACAGTTCATCTCGGAGGAAGAACGGTTCTATTATAAGGCAGGGTACGTATTAGGAATGTAATCCCGGGATCCCGTTATCTTGGGATCCCGGACTTTTTTCAAACCTGTAATCCCGGGATCAATGGCGGATCTAGGATTTCTTGCACCAGAGGGAACGAGTCAATTCTGAGGGGCGCCACATACATTCTTGCTAGGACAAAAATGGTAATTAAGTCTAAATTTCAGTGGGAACTTGAAATGATGTCATGATGTATGGTAGTCTATTACTACAAACTATTCTATAGGCGTATCAAAATTGCTGAAGTGACAAAATGCGACACCGTAAGTTCATTGGCCTACGTCAGACCTTGTCACCTTAATAAAGACTTGTGCTATGTAGCCTCTCTTTGTATAAAGGCCTATTCAATTTTTGTTCTATGTTCTACACAATTTCATAATTTTCATTGTTTTAACTCCTGGTTCTGGCAATTATTGCAGGGTCTGACAGGAAACAAGACAACTGAAAACACCATCCTGAAGAGATGCAGTTTACCATTGGACAAATCCATATTCATAGACCCTTTGTTTTGCATTTACTTAAACCTAAACCAAACAAAACCTGCCCATGTGGAACTGTCGTGAACTGCCATATCAAACAAATTCACTCAATAAATATAAGTAAACTAGAGAATATAAAATTATAATGAGGGATTCAAAGTGATTTCACGTCTTTTGAATGGATCAAGTCGCACTTTCAAGCCCAATTATCGAATGCCGAAATTGAATTTGTACATGTTGACTCTGCATTCGTTCCATAATAATATGGCCTTCAATTTAAGAAAAATATCAAATAACTGTACAAGTATTTAAAAAGTCATGCAAGCAGGCCTAAATACTTTTTTAAACTAAAAGGAATGATTAGGTAGGATAAGTTGTGTGACCAAAATATGTTGGTCAATGTGATTTCTGAAGTAGAATCCTATCATTGCCGATAAATCTAAAAGAAAACAGTAAGAAAACCACTGAAGCGTATTAATAGTTACTGGAATGATAAAGCTTCAGTCAATGGCCTATCTTCGACCGGGAATCAATATGGCGTCCGGTAGAGGAATCGTGACCTTGTTAAAGGCTTAGTCTGTTGTCGTCTGGTCGAGCCTCAGTTTGACTTTGTGTAGTGCAGCGCTATCTTAGCCATGTTAAATTCCCTCGGGAGCGGTAATCGGAACTTTCTGGGTCATTTAGCGATCCAGTAACTATATAATACATATCAATGAAGAAAACCATTTTTCTGACAATTCTAATCCTCTCTGCAGTCACAGTTATGGTGTCATTAATATCACTGTATCTACATGTCGTTGACAGCATATGAATGTGCAGCATGTAAAGCAGTCTCACAAAAGAGGTCAGTTTTATAACTCTCTGCTGCTCTTTATTTTCATTTAGTGATAGTCTTATATCTGGAAGCCAAGCAATAAATCAAAACAATAAACCCATTACATTTAAGTTGTTGAAACAGAGTTGCAGGTTGAAAAATTTGCAGATAACCTAAATCTGGAAAATCACCAGATATTTTCAATTCATGACCATCACCTGCTCGTTACCAGAGGAACAAGACGAAGAGTCAGGGTACTGACCTTCACGACAAATCTGTCCTTGTTGATTCAACTGACGGGTTATAGCATGCCATTATTGACTGCATTGCATCGATAGTCATGACAAGCGGGTAAACCACAATATAATATTATATAAAGCTTAACGAGGTCATTTTGTGAGTATAGTTGTTAACAAAGTGATGGGCCTTCCATCGAAATCAACAAATTCATACAAAATACGGTGAATCGTGTAAAGCAATCATTCTTGGTGGACACGCAACAGAATCTGACTGTGAAACACTGCGGTCGCTGTACACCTGTTTCAGTTTGGAAACACTCCAATTGACTCTTATTGCACCCGGCATTAGACGTTTGGTCGAACGAAAGAAGTATGGATGTCCGTCTGAAGGTGGGGCCGAGGTTGGTGACTTGAGAATCGATGAGTGGTTCTGATCTAAAGCACTGCTAGAATATTCACTAGGACCAGACTTTCCTCTGAACGTCTTGGGTTGAGAAACAGAAATAGTCTTGCTGTAGAGAGGTAGTTCAGTTTTCACACGCACATCGCAGAGCTCATCTCTGTTTAAAGATTTCAATTCATGCGGTAAACTATCTGAAAGTTCAAGGTCATGCAAACAGGAAGAAGAGTGGATGATAGTCTCGTTATTTGGCCAGCCATGACATTCGAATAGCAGCGACTTCTTTTTCTTCACGTCTCGAGGCGAGTAGGTCGACTCCCTTTCAGCAGCATCTCGATAAGCGGAATTCTCCTCGGATACCATCCTAAGGAAATAAGGTACAGTGCAGTTGCTATGGTGAGATGCATCTCTAGGTTCTTCCTCCTTTGATGCCTGTTTCATAGCAGCCAGTTTCCTCTTCAGAAATGAATTGCTTGGAGTCAGAGCATTTTCCTTGTCCTCATCGCTGCTGTATTCCTGGCGCTTTTTCTCAAGAATCTCAGAAGAATCGCTCTTACTTCGTCCAATAGAACGACCAAAAACTCGGCCAGAGCGTAATTTTGGGTCAGTCGAGCGCTGCCGATGCTTCCTTATCCTAACCTTTTCATTTAACCTTTGTTTGGCTAATGACGCACAAGCACCAGCCTGCAATCGATGATCGTTATTTCTGTTGATGCTGTTAGTCTGAGGTGAATAGTTTTCAGAGCGAGTGGACTCAGTGGAGTATTCAGGAGTTATGAAGTCCGATCCCGTCGACGGTTCATGTCGCAACTGCGGCAACACATCTAAGTCAGATGAAAATTCAGTTGGTTGATCCTTGTTTTGAACTGTAGATGACTTACTGTCATATTCGCTATAATGACTGGCAAGCTTAGTTTGCTTGCAGGACACCACAGTTGCTGTATTGGTTGAAACAGCACTGATTGGTTTGCTACTAGTGCTAATAATGGATTGAACTGTGGTACTGATCCTCATACTGGTAACACTTGGAATAGACTGTAATGTATGACTGAGCATGCTGCCTGTAACAGCGATCACTGTCGTTATGGCCTGCACAGTTGGATCATATGCATATTCAATAACGCTCTTAACTGATGGAAAAGGAAAAGAGGGAAAACAGTCTTCTTCACTCCTGTCAGCGCAAGCAGTGGAAGGCACTGAATGACTTTTCATTACAGGTAAATGATTTGTGAAACCTGCCACATTTCTTCCAGAAGCAGAAAAGCTAGCATCACCATTTTTTACAGCCTTGGCAGCAATTGCTTCCTCATACGATGGCGGTCTAGCTGGCCTAACTCTATGTCCGCTGCTGATAGCACAAGGTGCCACCGGGTGTGAGAAACCATTGAAGTTGATTCCTTTGGAAAGGCTGCCAGGTGGTCTCACCATAGCACGATGTGGAGTCTCCAGCGGGCCACGTATTGTAGCAGATGACTTGGTTTGAGTGACGCTGCGATTTTTACCAGCCAACATCTCCTCTTCAGATCTATTGTAGAGTAGAACTTCACCAAAAGTACAATGAAGGCCTTCCAGGAAGTACTTTGGAAAGATATCCGATCCACATTTTGTCATTCCTCGTCTTAGGTTCAAGGTGTTGGCCTTTGACTCAACAGCAGAGGAGTTTAAGCAGGTGTGTGTTTGCTCTGCTTTCAAAATACCTCTCAAAGAGAGCGGAGTAGGGCCAAGGATTTCATCTCGTTTTTCCTCCGATTCAGGCAAATATTCGTGTTCCGCTTTAGCAACAGAATCAGTTCTTCCTTCGCAACTGCCAATGTGCTTAGAGTCTGACACATCACAAAAGAGTGGTGAATTTGACAGTATTTGCTTCGGTAAAGCAGCATTTGGTAAAGACTGATCACTCGAACTTACTGTATCTGAAGAAGGGTTATTATTGAAGTCACCAGCACTACACACATACCGCAAATTTGATTCAGAAGATTCGTTAGCTTCAGAACCGACTGCAGATGCATCATGTTCTACTTTAGATGAGCTTATATCCACTTCTTGTTCCATGCTCAATCCAACTATACAACTTTCATCAAGTGATGAAGACATGTCCAAAACACTGCGATCACCTTTCTCTTTTGCACTTTCTACACCAACTAAACTCTGCAGTTTTTCTACGCATTCTGTGCTAGAGGATTTTAAACTCTGCAGTGTACCACCGACTGCTACCTGCTCACTTCCACTGTCAAATTCTGCCAATAGATTTACACTGGTACATCTCTCTGGCAAACTCTCACAGACTCTGTCTCCTGTAAGGTGGCTGTCCTCATTCAACGATTGATGAGGTGTATCGTCTTCAAAAGCCAAGTGAAACCAACCGCTTATATCTTGAAACTTGCATTTTTTCATGTCGATTCTTGAAGTGCCGTTTCCAGAGGTATTAGGAGTTGCTAATGACCCACGTTCACAGTTATTGCTAGAATTATTTTCTGCAGATGGCGGAGAATCAGAAAGAGTAGTCATGAGAATCAAATCGTCGTATGATGCAGAGTTGCTTGTAGCAAGGCTAGTAGCCAGGCCAGAGTCATAGCAAGTACTTGTGGGAGTTATGTCAGTGCTTTGGACGTAGAGAGCCAAAACAGAATGGCGTCTTGAATCGATATCCTCTTCTACACCACCAACCACAGACTCCTCTTTAACTGAAATCATAAAAGCACAGACTTTGAAATAAAATAGTACAAGTTTCCTAATCCTGATCAACGACGTTTTAACATGTATAAGATTTTCACTGCACATGAAAATAGTAATATATTTGTATGACTGTGTCATTGATAAGGACTGAAGAAAATGTGACCTGATAGGTGGTATTCAGTCATAGCAGTCAAGGTCAATTAGACAATAGGAAGCTTACTGCACCTCTAAGAATTAATGCCGAGACATCATGATAGTGTTCTGACACATATATTCCTCTTTTCTGTCTTTTCACATATTTAGTACTGCAATATAATTGCATTCTATTTGTGTCTAATCACACGAACTGACAATCCACAGCGAGTTATGACATATAATGATAAATTGGTTCTGGCAACCTTATCCCATCTAAGGGATGGAGAAGAGGTAAAAAAACACCATTTCACAAATGCACATAGGTTGTAAGTAACACATATTTTGATTTAACCGTCTACGAATACTCTGTATGCATGAACGAATGAGTAATTGTTTACAGTCGGTGTTTTTTTTACCTATATCAAGAGATAAGTTTGTTCCTTTGGTGACATTTGCACTGAAATCCTGCAGGTTGTTCCACTCTAGAATCAGGTGATCAAAGAGATGAAGGCAGTCGGGACCAAATACCTCATCCGTACACTCGATCATCTGTTCCACGACTGCGTTCAGCTTCTTTGCGTCGTTCACCTGACTCAGAGCGGCGCCATATGAGGAACGCGGCCAAAGCAGTGAAGGACTAATGCAGATGGAAAGGCTGTAGGCTGTCATGCCATTGTGATCCGAGTGCAGCGAGATTCTATGCAAGATGCACATCAGGTAGCGAAGGAAAATCTGATGGCTAGGCGGCAAGATTTGAACCAGGCTGCAAAGATAGAATATCTTCGTTTATCATCAATTCACAGTGGCAGACTGCATTATAATTGCAATCACAGTATGAATGAATGATTCGGTTATTACAGGAATCGAATTTAAATGCTGTCTGCCGAGCAACTGACTGAGTCAACCTGAACGGGTTTTGTAAGAACTAAACCGAAACAAAATCAAATCATGTTTAATTCTATATTAAATGTGAAGTCAACAAAACAATGTAAGGTAATTAGTCATAGCTGGCAAATAAACTGAGAGTCACTGAATATTCTGACAAACAAGCACAATTCTAATGTATCGTTATACTACCCAAGGCATCAAGTGATGGACACTTCAGAACAATAACAATACTAACATACAATACATGCACACGAAATCCATGAAACAAAAGTCTGAATCAAGTGAATATCATCACGCAATAACATGTCGCACATTAAAACAGACACCAGATAATTATGTGATAAACTTAAAACATTTTTAAACAATGCTCAGAGTCTTTCATAATGCAATGTATTAATGTAACAATACCTTTTTAAGCGATTATTGGCTAAGTTTTGATTGCCAATGACTGCGCTGATCTTAATCCATTTGGAGTAGAGTTCACACAAAAGAAGACAGTTTGGTAGACAACGCAATAACTCCTACAAACATACACTCGATAGATGGATTACCAACGCAAACAATTAAATAAGTCATCATGAAATTCAACCTCAGCGAGTTACAGCAGTAAATGTTTAGGCTTCAAAGTACGTTAAACTGACTAAATTGTATTAATCTGTTAAACAGATTAAATTAACTGCAATTAAAGCTACTAAATACCTTCAAAAGAGCAGCTGACACACCAACATGTACATCGTTGAAGTCAACCTTATCACCCTGATCCAAATGCTGCTTTGCCTCGTGACATTTTGAAACAATGGCAGATTTTCGGAAGATGTCAACAGTGGATGGGCCATGGACAAATAAGTGTGACAGGACATCCTGCAACATAGAACACAAACCCAGAATTGTAAATAAATTACCCATGACTAGCTACCCTTTTGACTGAATAAAGCTTTTTCAGATTCAAAACAAATTACCAGAATGTTACAAAACGGTTTATTGCTATTGAATATAGTATAATAGAATTATTATCTATTTGTAATTATACTATCGAACAGATAACAATGCAACTAGCAACAATTGATTATGATACTAACTTGTGACTTGTCCAATGTCCAATCGATACAGTTCAAATTTTAAAAGACAACAGAACCAAAGCAACATACCTAATACCAATACAACTGGAATTTGACTGTGTTGCCAAAAATGAATTTTTCAAACAGTTACCCAACAACCCAACAATATTAAATGCATCTGTGATGAAAGCATACATACATACATTTCTGTTTACATGCAGAATCTTGTTTCTTATAATGCTCAATATACCTTTAGAATTAAACTAAAGTACTGAGTCAAATTCTTCTATAGAAAAACAAGAAAGCATAGTAAATTACTCTACAAACCACTTCATTCTAAGCCAATACAATTGAACACAGCTAAACTCAAGACAGTGCTTCTAACAACGATTTCTTGACTTAGTATCAAATCGAAAGCACACCAAATTAAGTGTCTTGTCACTTGCATAATATACAAACTAAAGATGAAAGACAGCTTTGAAAGCACTGACCATAACTGGAGCACATAATGCATCTCCGTCAAACAAATCACTAAGATGGTGACCAAAAATGTTTCCAATTTCAACAGATCTGGAGGACTTCTTGAAGAGCTTCACAATCTTTGATGTCTTCTTGGGAGACCTTCTCGTCTCATCTGATAGCATGTTAAAATGAAAAAAAATGCCTTCTCTACAATTGATATCACTTCATTGTTTCATATAATTTTACATAAATCCTCACAAAATTCCTTCTCTTAAGCTATGTGTACAGTTGTAAAACATTATTCATCTCAGCTTTGGAATAACATGTGTGCCACAAACAATTACAACCACTCAAAGACAGTGAAAGAAGATCTCGAACCCTTAGAAAGTTCATATGCTAATACTACAAGAAACATAATACCCTACATACATGATACCACATGCATACAACATCAAACAGTACTACAGTAGTACATACAAAATGCACTTTTCTAACATGCTAGACTTTCGCAAGACTATCCAAGTCCAGTATCGTCCATTTTCACTGTGATGTCAGATTCTTCGAAACCTTGGAAAAACCTGACAGTCCTCAATAATAATATGATAGTAATACGTTTCATTTAGCTTTCAGATGGTGCTGTAGAAACTATAAACTCGCAATTATGACTCTTAGAAATTAAAACTAAACAAACACAAATTTTAACCCATATAAACCTCAATTAAAGAACTCTGCTAATAAAATGAATGTCATTAGTGTAAAGCATATAAAAGTTCCCTGTACCTAAACTGAGTTTCATAGACAGCTTTGACCTCGTCTGTTTTGGCACAATCTGGAACTTCAGTCCATCATACATGCTACCGTCTGTCAGAACCGCAGAGTCCATTGAACCCTGCCTAGCCCGGACGTAATTCATCTGTATGGCATATGGAAACTCATGCCCTAACAGAAAAACAATTGAAATCAAAACTAAGCCAATTCTCTATCAAAATTTTGTTTAAATCTTTTAGACACAGCAGAAATTATAATCAATTCAGGCATATAAAAGAAAATTACGATATGCATACACTTACACAAAAACAGAGAACTCTATGAAAAATTATCAAAAGGTCAAGATAACTATTACAACTACCTGGCTGACTAACACACACAGACCTGAGAAATACTACACTAGAAAGTCATAAAAATTACATCTTACTGGCATATGATATGGGGTGTAAGGATTTCGGTTCCATATTGCCGGACCACATAGGCAAAGGCACGATATATATCATTATATTATACGTAACATATATATATATATATAAAATATATAAATATATATTATATGTATCAAATAATTATATGTGCAATGTCAACCAAGGTGCACTTTCAAAGTAAAATGCTCACCAATTAGAGGGTATGGGTGATTTTCTTTCTCACTCTGGACCCAGAATTGAAAGTCACTCATTGATGCCGACTACAAACAATTCCAAAGATCAATATTTAATTAATTAATCAAATGTATCACTTTTGGGGTGGACGATAATTGTCACTATTCTACAAACATTTCATATCAATGCTACTTAGTGGAAAAAAATTGATTTTACTTGACCTAATGTGGAAGTTATCTGTTAATTAAGACAAAAAACTTAATTAATTTCAACATAAATTAAATTAACAAAAAGAAATTTGAACTAACTAACTCCTTATTTCTTTTATAATAATACCATAAATGTATACAAATGTATACAACCAATTTAAAGCAATTTGAGAGGTTTATCATATTAAACTAAAGTCATATACTTACTGAAATATGCATTTCTTGAACACAGCGGATAACAACATCCTTCGCATGTTCACAGTTTTGCACCAACAGGCTTTTCACCTAAGAATAGCAGAATGCACACAACTTAACTCTGTTTTCCTTAGCACTTTAATGATGAGCATGTACTAAAGTGCATGGAAAACTAATCCCTCTTCTGGTTAAAGGGTTAGTGAATTAAATTAAACTTCTTCTGGTTAAAGGGCTAGTGAACTCAATTAACCTTCATCATACCCATGCAAAGGCTTAAATGGCTCAGCATAAATGGCCTATTTATTATAATTCATTTTAAATTAATAATCCTTTAGGTGCCTGACAAGTAGAGAAGGACAATGATAACGATCCAGATTTCAAATGGATGTCATTATGTAATGATATATCATGCTGAAACATTGTCGCCAGGTTTTGGCTCACGATCTTGAACAAACAATTCCCAACTCAAGAGTAGGAACACACAAAGAGCATATGTCTAAGGTACAAGGTCGACCAGTTACCTGACTGACTGGCTGTTGACTGATTGACCCACTGACCGACTCATAGACTGACCGACTGATGAACTCATTGGCTACTGACTGATTAGGTCTCATATCCAGTGGTTCTCAACTTTGAGAGACTCAAGGACCACTTAATAGTTTCAGTGTCTCGGTCAACGACCAATACTGAAATTTTGTGCCGCTAGTGCACAAAGGCTACTTATGTGACCCTATAAATTAGTAAACTTAATATAACTACTATATAAGCTATTTGATAACAATCGATGTCAATATTTTATTTCTTTTTATAAATCGGCACATTATTATCAATCAATCAATAAATCAATAATTTGATTGAGAAGGACACGTCCTACACTCACAATTGCTCATGGTGCTTCGGCGTCTAAACTCCGCCACACCCCCGGGCTGTAGTTGGGATCGCCGCCGATTATTAGGAGACTTGAGGAGGCAGTATAGAAATATGTGAATAAATTAGACCAAATCATTAAAATTAATATATTGCAGAAAATGCCTACCACAGAAAATGCTTGACTTGTATTGACGATCCTAATGACAACATTCGGTGGCCATTCTTGTGCCTTTTCAACTGCAATCTGCCTGTGTCATAAAGACATAGGCCATTGATAGAAACAAAGGTCTTTTTACTTTCACCACAATTGTACTTTTCAAACCAGTGGTTAAAATGGTTATCTAACGTGACTCGGTTTCAAATTCTGATCAGAACTGCTCTAAAATTGTCTTCAATCAGCATCTACTAATTAATTATGTGGTTATAGGCACGCGTGTCTTACTTGATCCATGCTCAGTAACAGTTGCTGATCCATCCATATGGAATGCTATACAAGGGGAGGCCCTTGTTCACATCTCATTGCATTCTAAACTGAAAAACTACTTGTTGGTTTTAATGTGCACCTCTGCCCTGTGTACAAAGAGCATTACAGCATTACGAGAGTATAAAAACTACTAGCTGAAGTCAGTGTACACCACTGCTTACAGTTTGAATGTAATCCATTTTTTGATGCTGGTTAATTACTATGTCTCATTCCTCTTTAAAGCACTTTTATTGAGCACCACTATGTCTGAAGCTGTGACAGCTAAACTCCTTTAACACTTTGACTGTTAAGAACGAGATATCTCGTCATTTATTAGGCATGCCTGACGCGAGAGTCGAGATATCTCGTTCTTCAGGTCCTCTATTGATAGGCTTAACAAGGCAAATATGCTACAATGGATCTTGCCGTCTCAATGGTCTTTGACAGCAGTGATGCGTGTCCGATCACCATTTGAGTCGATTCAGCACAGTCTGTGATCCATTAGACCCGTGGCGAGCGTATACAGAGTTCAAATTACGACGCGGCGTCAGGGCGCCGGAGAACAATAGACCGGTCGGTGTCACTGTGGGGGTCATCGAATGGTCAGTTAGATTCTCTCGCTGGGGCAAGAAATTTGCCCCCGCGGGGAAAGTGTTAAGTGAAAAAGACTTCATATGGTGGTCTTCAAGGTTTCTAAACTACTGTTCAAGGCAATGCACCATGTAACTAAACTGTTGTAAATGTTTAAACTATATTACTCATTTAATAAACACTTATACATCAATAGTATAAATACTGTGATATTCCCACATCTGCTCAAAATATTACAACATGCCACAAAGTAAGACACAGTAATCCAAATATTAACTGGTTTAAAATAAATTCAAGTCTAGCGTAAAGGCAACTCACTGCTGAAGTCTGTTCAACCAGACGTCTCTTATTTGGATGCTAGCAAAAGTGGCGACCACATTGACTGTTGGCCAACCAATCACAAACGATCGTTCTCGATCACAAACAACTTCCGAGACTTGGTCGAGGCAATCAGACAACCAAATCTCACAAAGTCGGATTTCATCTTTTACGTGAAAATTCGCTGAAGATCTAGAAAAGCAGAAACTTGCTAAATAGACTCACTTCAAATATATCTGACATAATTTTGAACTATATCTATCATCACACTGCATTGCGGGCAATTGTATAATCTGTGTTTATATAGGAAAACTAGTATGCAGTTTTGTGACAAAGGTCTGCCAGATGAACTAAACTGAAAAATTGCTCGATAATAATAAATTGCAGTTTAAATTTAAGTCATTTTTAACTTATGTTAACTTTAAATAGCATACTGTGGCAGAATTATGACAGAAAAACGATGGGCTGTGAGTGATAAACAAACGGTCGTTGGTGGCATTGTGTAACAGAACATAGCAGAAAGCGGAATCTCTATCTACTCGCTAGCCAAGGGAGGTAGACTAAGCCTTCTAATCCCTGGGTGGCAATGACAAATGAGAAGTAGAACAGATTGGTACTTCGCAAGTTGCCAGTATGCCACAGAATTCAATTCTATTCCTATTACTACTATAATATGCAATTATACTGCAGTCTTGTCAGCTTGAATACTATGAACAAAACTTATAATTATTATTATCACTAGGTATATCCCGTCAAAAATGACGGTAAAACCTGGTTTTTAACCCGTAAATAATTACGGGCAAATACTTACTT
>JAQFXW010002596.1:0-12868 GCA_034693945.1 Dendrobaena attemsi
AAGTATTATTTACGGGTTATTATTTACGGGTTAAAAACCAGGTTTTACCGTCATTTTTGACGGGAGATATCTAGTATATATATATATATGCATGTTACTATTTTACTAATATGTAGTGATTCTTCATTTACTGTTAGCTTACAGTTACAAGTGATTGTCATTGCTGTTTGCTACTGAACCCCTGATTTTTATACACCATGGGACCACTGATTATTTGAAGATTACTTTATTTGCTGGATATCATATGTATGGTATATATGAATCTCCAATGGTCCTTAGCATGTGGTTTAAGCGGTTGAACTTTGCTTACAGTGCTTTGATGTTTTGGAATATCAAAGAACATAATCAGTTAAAATATGCCGTATGGTTTTTGACTTACATTTTGAAATTAAATTTCAGGACATCAACAGCAACTAGTATGACCGTGTCATCACCCATTTTGGCTACATCAGTTCAGCCGTCAGTTCCCGAGAGGCGACCTCTGCTGGCGGACCTACTCACAAAAGTTGTGCCACCTTCACATTCCACAGCTGCGATTAGCATGACCAGCCAGCAAGTCAGAGAACAACTGACGCTGATGCTGAACAACAAATCTCTGCATCCGATGAAAGCTTTCAGCAAAGTGGGTCTGGTTGCCTCGACGACTGTTGCCACGACTGCTGCTGCAGCAACTAATATTCTGCCAAGCCGGACCTTCCAGCAGTTGGATAGCGTTTTGCAATGCAAGACTTCTGTAAATTCTGGACCTGGTCTCGTCAAGATCTGTCTTGCGAAGGATTACGTTGCATCTGCAAGCAGCCAAATGCCGAGCAGTGCTGTTCGGCCATCCATGCTTGGCAAACGTACGTTGAGCATTGAAGATAGGAGCAACAGTGGTCCGGTGAAAAAGTCTCTGATTGCATGTAAAGAGTTTTTATCATCAAAGTCACTGAATAGCAGTTATAGTGCCAAGTCTGACGGCGGTGTTCCGAAGTCATTGGAGAGTGCTGCACGTTTGATGCCAGTTCTAGCGAGTGCCTTGCTGACGAACGACAATGTCAGCAGCACAGCTTCATCATCTTCCTGCATTCCAACAGTCGTTCTAATGCAAAAGTCAGGTACGGCCAGCCAAGGGTCGATATTGTCAAAGAATCATACGGTCGGTCTCAGCCACATTTTGCGACCGGACTTTATAAAACCTACTGTTCAAAAAGAAATGAGCTTGTCCACATCTTTCAAAGGTACAGTTTCTCTGCGTGAGGAACTCACCAGTAACTTTGAGTCCCAATCAAACCGCATAAAAAAGAACCTATTTATATCGGAGGATTCAAGTCCAAAACATCAAGAACATTTTCATAAGCACATCGAGAAGTCGGCAGTGCTTGTATCTGATAAAGAACGCGGTGAACATGGAAAGGCCAATTGTGGCAATCAAATCATTTTGCCATCTGGTTCGCTGTCTATGTCCAACCCTGTGTTGTCGTCATCGCTACTTAATTCTTTGATCATGTCAAATGCTTCTTTTCTGTCAGCGGCACGCGGTCCAAAGAGCATCAGTAACATTGTGATGGCGCCTTCTTTTCCACAGCAGCCGCAATGCGTCGCTGTTCCACCGGGTTCTCGTGATGCCTATCGGGTTCCGGATACATCTGTAAACACAGCATCTGCTATTCCCAAATGTGTCCTTCCGTTCTTGGCATCGCAAGGGGAGACTGTCTACATCGTACAACAAGGTTCTTCCTCTTCTGCTGTTGCAAAACCGCTGCCTCCAACCATTGCTTTTCCAAACCAGGCTCCACTGATTCTGGTGCTTGCCAATCCATCCTTGCAAGGCATGGCACTTGCAAGCAGCGGCCAGTTACCGCAGGCATCGTTTGCTGCAGGTGCTCCAAAATTAGCAATAAATACTCGACCGCTGGAGCTTGCTCTTGGTAACCAATGTGGATCTGGTGCGCCCGTCGTCATAACACAGTCGTCACAGAATATGACTCCTTCTCAGACATTGGTAGTTGGTAACAAAGCTGTAGGTAATCATGCATTTCAAACGTTTACATTTGCTAGTCAAGCCCCGCAGAGCTTTGCAGTAGCAAGTCAGACGACTAAGACGCTAGTGGTTGGTGGTACTCCATCTCTCACGTTCTCTAATCGGGCGTCACTGAACTGTGGTGGCAACACAGCAGCTCGTGCGTTCACAGTTTTCAATCATGGTTTTCAAAGGTTGGAATCTGCTCGTCCTGCGAGTCTGTCAGAAACGATGACTCCAAGACAACCAGCTTCGGCGAGTGTTGGACTCCCAGCACGGCCTATGTTCATCGGTAATCAGGCAAGTGAGCGATTTGTTTTAGCCAACATGTCAGCTAATCAGAATTCTCAGATGCTGAATGTGGCCAATACACATTTGAAAGACAATGTGACTGTGAACGCTTTAACAAGTTTCAATCCACGATTGGAGAATCATCAATCAGTTGCCAATCAGCTTCCGCAGTTGCTGGTTGCCATCTCTGGAGCTAGTCCGCAGATACTGTGCGCTGCTAAGAACTCCGTTGGCCCATTACCAGTCATTGGCCAACTGTCGTTCAGCGCTGCGTCGTCCACACCGCCAAAGATTGGTCCGGGCTCCATTTGCATGCTGAGGCGACCATCTCCGACAGAAAATGTACAAATATCACCTGTGCCAGCAGTAAGATGCTGCAATATATTGCCAACTCCAGGTGGTGTGCAGTCGGCATCTGCTCCGGTTATCCTTCTCCAGGCTCCTCTGTCGCAGGCCACAGCACCACCGTCTGAGACCTTGGTAAGTCTTGCCCTCCCTTCAGCGGCTTCTTCGTTCTCCTCCGCGCCTAGACAAAGCCTAATCGCAGCACCCTCTCAACAACAGCCACTCGTCTTTCAAGTGGTACCAGAAAACAACATTCACACAGTGGATCCGCAGAAGATGACCCTGAATACTATGCCACTCAATGGTGGTCTTGGACTGAAAATGCGGCTTGACGGCAGTGAACAGACAAATGTCGATATTCTACGCTCACGATGCATCGCGTCCTCTATTTCCGAATCGATCTGTACTCCAGTGGCCGAGAACCAGGTCCTTGGCAAAAGCATGCACTTACTGAATGGAAGTAGAGTGAAAACCATAACGATCAAGAAGCTGACTGCACCGGTGGGCCACGCTGCGCCCAGTACAATGACTGGTCAGAGTAGTTCGTTGATAAAGACTCTGCTTACAAATCGGGAGCCGGAGCAGGTTCTGTTTCTATCACAAGACAACCATGACATCTTGAACTCAGTGTTTCGGGTTGGACAGAACGCCTGCGTCGTCACAGACTCCACCAGGGAGATTCAACGGGATGGCGCCAGTGGTGTTGAGATCTGTAAGAGCTGTGGTTCCGTACTTGACCGAAGCCGTAGCGGTGAAGCGTGGAATTCCGTTGGAGTCTGCAGTGCTTGTCATTCTTCAGTCTAGTCCGCTCGTGCATGAACTGTTGCATATCTATTTATTTAAATTTACGCAGATGACGCTGTTTTGGAGACGAGGAACGGCTGTGCTAACGTTTCAGAGATGTTCTGACATAAGGTAGATTGTTATGGCTACATGAGGAAATCTCAGGAACTGGGCGAAAGACCATGACATGAACTGATTTGCATTAGACTTCTATAACAGTCAGTGGAGCTGATTGAGCTGTGCATCAGATTTTTACCGGAGTACGCTCCAGTAAGTTAATCTCGCTTGGTTCTTTTTCATAAGTCTGAATTGAACGGGTGCAGCTGCAAATTTCTGTATCTTTGAAATCTGTGTTTAGATCTTAACAGGTCACAGGTGTCATTTAACTAAATGTGCGGTGCGATGCATATGAATGAATTTCTTTCTAGGTTGGTGCAATGCTCTAGACACTTCTGTTGAAGCTTGAGAAAAAAATATGGACAGATTAGAACTGAGCAAGTTGCCAATCCGTTAGGCTGAATAAGCTATATAAATAATGGTCTATTAGGAAATCTGTTGAGTTTTGAGAAAAGGACAATGACAAAAGTTCATGATTTAACGGGTCTTAAAAGCATTTGCGAATATCTTGCAATCAGTGTGCAAGACTGTTTGCCGTAAAGTCAGGGTTTCAAGACCCAAACCGGCTGGAATGATATTTTAACATATCTGTTTCACTAGCACCTTATTGCTTATTTGAAACAATTAGTGTGTTGACAGTACAGAAAAATAAAGGCATTTCTGTGGTTAGATATAGATGGTTGTTTCTGTAAATGAGGAAATGGAAATTGTCTGCTGTTGCTAGACATTCTTGTCTGGAAAATATTCAACCAACATTTGATTGCACGTGATTTGGGATTGCATGCCTTAGGGTCATTCCGTCTCAATTCAACACATGGCTCCAGGTCGACCATCTCAGATTTATTTCAATGACACGTTCACAGAATGTTTATTATGGTATTAGATGGCAATATGCAAAATTTTAGATCAATATGTTGAGAAGTTTTGAAGATATCGATTTTCAAAGAGGTATGGGGTAACCTCGTTTTGTCGTTTTTCAATATTCAGAGGCTTATAACTTCCCTAATAGTGAAGATATCTGTATGAAAATTTCAGCATATGTAGTCTGTGTTGTTTAGATGAAGTACTGAAAATAAGAATGAATTGTGTGTAAAACTGTGATTTTATGACCCATCTGAATATGGGTAAAAAAATTAGGTCTACGTGTCTGATTTGCGTACTTTACAGCTACAGCATGGCCAAACGGACGCTATATAATAGAATATTTCAACAATTCATAATACTAATATACTATATCTACCAAAATATGCCAAAATTTGTTATTTATGATGCATGCCTGCTACCATATGACCTTCAAAAGTGGAAAATTGTATTCTGAAGACCATTTTCAAAGCCAAAAGTCATCATATGGGATAGGTCATAGAGCAACGGAAGTTGCACAATTGGAAAGAACATCTCAAATACTGTAAGTTCACCAAATATGATGATGGTGTTCCTTCTTGTTCATTTTATACTTTATTTCATTTATGGCAGTGTTTCTTGCATTCGCGAGAGCCAATTTTATCGCATTTTATTGTGAAATAATGACATTTAGATACCACCCAGATTTTTACATTGTTGGAAAAAGCACAACAAGCAGATTACATACAAAAGATTTCAGACTTTTAGCTCATTTCTTTGTTGAGATATATCAGTCCAGCAGCAATCGTTTATTCTATGAACTGGACATATTCATAATTTTTTATTCATATTTTTGCTGTGAATCTCTGTTGTTGACATCTATTGTCAACAAGAAGTAAGGATATATTTTATAAATGAAATAGTGATATATTCTTTTATATGCATATTTTGCATATTATCATATAATACCATAATAAACATTCTCTGAAAGTTTCATTGAAATCTGAGATGGTTTACCTGGAAAGTTTAAAAAAATTGGTTGAATTGAGACGGAATGACCCTTTATGATTTGGGATTGCATGCCTTGTAAGCAAGAATAGTTTTGTTTGAATAGTTTAAACCACAGAATTTGGCTGAAAGTTGTGACATTTCATTGTGGCATCACTTACTCTGACTTTAGGTTTTGCCATGTATTAGTAATTAAACCGTCAAGGTGCTGCTGTTACGTGCAAGCAGGCAGAGTGTCTTTAGTTTAAATTCATGCACTTGTGTAAATGATGTAGGCATTTTTACCTGTAAATATTATAAGAAGGAAGAAATCTGTGACTTGTTCGCAGATATTTAGTCACTCCACGTTTTCCTTTGTTCATAAGGCAGATGAAACCCAGTACCCCCTTACAAAGTGACTGATCTCCAGATGAATGGGGAAACTGACTGATTTTCTTTACCAATGAATTACTGAATTTAATCATCTTATAAATGTGTTGCATGTGCTTCACAGAGTATTAAGATTCACTGTGGTTGTGCTGCGACTTGTAATAGTTGGTAAAGCACTATCGTTGATAATGAGTTGGGTGACTGCTACATGTCCTATGACCACTGCCTTGACTTCTGAGAATTATTGGCAGAGGTGCTTGGTACTTGTTACTGATCTTTTAACCAGATCAGGTTGCTCTTGGCTTTTTGATGCTTGTGAAGTGATGCCAGTGTTTGCTGAGGTTGATTTGTTGACAAAACGTGTATGTTGTGTCTTCAATAAAATATTGCTGATGCTGAGTGTCTAATCTACGAAGCGTATCCTTGAACATCTCAGCCAGCAGTATGCCATCATAAACATTTGATGGAACCTGTCAGCGGAGTATGGATCCCATTGGAACATGTTGGCAGGATTGAAGCAGCACTGATCCGCAGCCAGCTGTAGATGCTTCTTTCAACAGTGTAGGCCTACACGCTTATTATTTGCTATTGAGTGTTGCATGTAGTACAAGGATTCTGTAGATGATCCTGGACTAGTGAGATGATTATGTTACTGGATGACAAAGGCCTCGTACAAATCTTAATGTGTGGAGATTTAAATGAATTGAATAACTTTGCACCATTGATAGATAGGAATCATTTTATTGGTCCAAATTCTTCTTATGTTATATTGTCACATCTCAGCTTTTTACATAATTAAGTAAATTGTTTAATGAAATTGCTATTAAAGAAAGTGATTGTTAGAATTTGTTCCTAGTTATTGCATGTCGGCTCTTTCTGCAAGTTGTTAATATTGCTCGGTTGTTTAACTTAATCAGTCATTGTTTGAATGAATGAAGCATTTAAGATGAACGTAAAAATTGGCTTGCAATTGAATTGTGGTGTGATGCGTATTTTTGCTTCTCGTGCATAAAGCCATGCTTGTGTCAAAGCCAAATAGATTAAGCCTTTATTGAAATAATACACCGCTTGTTGCTCTTGCACAGTAGTACGTATGCTATTGAGTTTTTCATTTGTTTTGCGTTTGACATAAGCTTTTCCAACATTTAGGACACAGTTTTGCAGAGAAATTTCTAACAGGTCTGTCAGCTGACTATATGTAATGGGGAAGAAGGATATCCCTGTGGATAAGAAGTTCTTCATCGAGTTGTCAGCTTCAGTTGGCTAATGGGAAAAATAGATAAGTACTGTGTTAGGTGACAAATTATGAATTGGCTTCGGTCTATCAACTAAAGTTCAGTTAATGGGGAAGACATTCAGAAATTTTGTATAGCGCTGCTTCAAAGGAGGACAACTCAGAAGCGCTCCCAACTCCTGCACGGTCAAAGAGTAGGCCTACAGTTCTAAGCATACTGTAGAATGCTTCTGATCAAGTTCCAGGGAACAGGCGCAGCTCCAGAGGAAGACTTCCAGATATGACCATCGGGCATATCGCAGAGAATGTTCGCCTGGGTACCAGAAGTATCGCCCTCAGAGGAGTGAAGGGATTGGCTGCCTTGGACTTGGACGTCAGTGGTTGGGCAGCACAGATCCCACAAGTAATTGACTTGTCAGCTGACTAATAGAGTCATTTTCTTCCTGTAAGTTCTTCCACTTTGTTGAGGAGCAACAGTGTGAATTACTCGTTTTAGTAAAATCTTTCACTTGTGATTTGTGCCATGACTCGAGAGCATTTAGGATGCAGTTTTGTGCCAATGTAAGCGTCTATGCACAGATTGGTGTTACAGCAAAAAAAACAGTAATTTCAACGAGCTTATACTTTAATATGATACATGCGAGAAACAATTAACAATATGTACGTTTTAATAAGAAAACTAGATGTAGGAACATTTTAGCTAGCATAAAATGTTTGTGTCAGGGTGTAGTTTGTTGTTGGGGCCAGTGGGTGGAGGTCACCATGTTACAGTAAATCAGTGGGGTTTCTGGTAGAATTCCACAGAGTGGGTTGTGTAAAGAAGGTAACCTACTCAGAGTACCCAGGATGTGGGGTCACAGAGGTTCCAGTAAGTATGCTGGAAGCAAACTGCACCCTGACATTTGATTCCTTCAGAGACACAATGAAATCAGACAACACTGTTCTAAGATTATATAATAATCATGTCTAGTGCAACAACAGCTACCACACTTACTTATGCCTACAGCTCCAATTATAATAGGAGAGGCTCCAGCTAATCTATATTGCACTTTTCGGCCTGACATTTAGTTCTACAGACATAATACAGAAACGCAAGGTAGAAAATCTACACGTAGGCTATGGACTAGCAAAGTTTAACATGAGCATTGTATGTACAAAAATGACTAGAATCACTCGTTCTTCGTTTATAAATAAATAAATAACGTCTTAAATACAAAATACGAAACTATTTTTACAGCTGATATGTTTTCCATAGACTCTACATATACATGTATAGTAAAATAGAAGTACGTGGACAATTCAGCAAACTTCTGTAGTAACAGTCAACAGAATAATGTCTGGTCATCCAGAAAGAAGAGTTTCCTTGTGGTAGTTATCTTGTCATGTACTGCGGGATAAAATTGATCACTGGTTGACTGGTAGGCCTACAGATGACATCCTGCAGATGATTGACACAACAACACGTTAATCAACCAAATTTATTCTGAATCTTGAACATGAAGAGTTTAGACATTTTATCAGCAGTGTAAACTTCTTAGAATCATGGGCGCATTTTGGTTACCGTTCATGGGGGGGGAGAGAGAGCAGAGCCAGCGCACAACCTTAACTTCAAAAAAGTGTTCACGGCCTTTTTTAGTCATCGTGCACTTCCCAGAGTTCATTAATCACCAACTCCAATAAAATTGATGACTTTCTTTAGTCATTTCCCTCCTTTTTTACTTAGAATTTCATGTCAAATGGGCTTAACCCTCGTGGAGTCTAAGCCATGCATGGGCGCAGAAGCTATAGATTTCTCCCTATGGGGCATAGCCCCTGATAAACCCCGCCCACAGCTTACAATCAGGCTATTCCTCAGTTATTATAACAGATTACGAATTGATTAAAGGCCTGCGGAAAGAAAGATGACGGCGAAAATGTATGTGGGGAACACTTGAGTGTTCTAACTGGGTCAACATTTATTTGAACGTTGAGTACAAAAACAATTGAGGACCTGTTTGGTAGTTCCATTTGCTAGATCTGCTACAACGGTCTCTGTGGTCGGTTCTAGTCTGGTAGAATTAAGTCATGTGTCAGGCTATAGTTTACCAAAATATGTATAGGCCTGCAGCTAATTTGCTAGCATTTTATTTACCTGACGTCATCGAAGACGTGTGACGACACCTGTCGTCATAGCAACGTCGTCTGACCGACTGAAGGCCTTCGTCTCGACACTTGGTCTCCTGCAGCTGTTGTGGCCACGTGACACAGACTGACTGACGTATCGCTTGAGCGTGTGTGGCAATGGAAGGCAGGCCAGTTCCTTCTGACTGCGCAGTAGGGCAGCGATGACAGCTCGACATCTGTCCTGGAGGTTGCTGAAGCTGCGGACGGCCGATGTCAGCGTCATCTGAGTCTTGGCTGCGGTGGAGCAGACGGCCGGATACAGGGCTGTAGGGACGTGGTCCTGGTCGAGTCCGGTGAAGGCGACTCCGAGACATCTACCGTCCTTGAAGTAGGTCAGCGTACCGCGATTCCTGTCCAGTAGCAGACCTACGGTGGTGCACTCGTTTTCGAGGAACGGTTTCGTGTATGGCCGTGCCTTACCGCCGTGCCACAGAAGGCCCTTGTGGGACAGGGCCCAGCTGAGCTCGTCTTCGCCCAGCAGGTTGACGAAGGCGTCGGCGTGGAGCCTGGCCGCCGCTGAAGCCACTCCGAACATCATGCTGGTTCCGAAGAGTCGCCGGCCGATGCCGATCTCCCAGTAGTGGACTCCGTGTCGCATGGAGCGCGTGCCTCGCACACCGGAGGCTCCGTTGCTCCAGGTCGGGTGGAAGAGGACCGTTTCGTGGTTGTCTCCGAGCACCCGCACTTCCGGGGATCCGTCGAGGGCGTTCCACGACCATCGCTCGACGCATCCATCCGTCAGCGGACGACACGCTCCAGCAGACAACGGCTGTTGTCCTGTTGTTGGCACTGCACGGCTGTTGGCATCATCATCGTTGTTATTCGTCTGCCTAGGACCTGTCTCGATGATCCTCATGGTGCCACCATGGCTCGTCTGTCCCCTTCCGTGGCACCGACTGCAGTCAAGCGAGACGCTGCCTTGACGCTCGATTGACGCCCGGCCGTCGGTCCGTTAAAGAGACAGAGGCGCCGGCGACATGTGACTTTAAAGCCCGACGAAACAAAGGTTTTGTTTAAATCTCCGGCTTACTGCAGCTGCGCAATCGTTGCCTCTTGGGCCGACGACGATGACAGGCCTAGGAGACAAAGCAGGGACCTGTAGCCGTAGGCCGGAACGGACGCCTGAGTGGGGAAGGGCTAGGCATATAGGGGACGCGGCGGCGAACGAGGGTGCTATTGGCGCAGACAGAATTGCACGATGAGAGGAGAATAATAGGAGGAAGAAGAGGAGATAAGAAAGACAAGTGCAGACAGCATTGGTTTATAAAGACAATGGGAAATGGAAGTTGTAGCCTATAGCCAGCCAGGGAACAAAAGATTGGCAGGATAGAGGAGGAAAAGGTAGAAGAGGAAGAAGAGGAGGGGAAAACGTAGAGGAGATGAATGAAGAGAAGGATAAGGAACATGGATGCTATAGGCTTACGAGGACGAAATGAGGAATGACAGACGGGTACATGACGAATGAAGAGAACAACATTGAATAGTCTATCAGATGCAGAAGGAGAAGACAGGCTGGTAATATAACCGGTATTAGGAAGTAGGATATTCGGATGAAATAGACGATCGACAACCATTCTTATTCTTATCTACAAATACAATATACATTGCGTGCATATAGAGCATGTCATGCCTAGCAGGTCGCGAACAAAGGTCCGTCCTCCATGCATGGTAGGATGGTAGCCTATACGTACGCCTATAGGCCTAGGCTTCTAACGGTTTCTGCCATTCTTCCAATGGCTCATGTCACCTCAACAGTCGACATGACAAAGGACGACTGCAGCAGCAGCAGCTCTCTTTGGCACTCGATCGGCAGCAGCAGCAGCAGCAGCAGCAGCAGGTGCGCTCGTATATGCCATGATGATCTCCTCCGGTGCTAGGCTGTAGTCTCAGGCGCTCGGTCAATTGGTTCATGGACAAAGGTCCACGACATGAGTTAAAGAAAACAGCACCGCTTCTGATATGGATTCAAGTTCTACCGTTTATAATTATACTAATCGCATGACCAACTTCGACCGCACAACAAACGCAAGCAGCCGTCCAAGGACTAATTAAGTGAAATCGCCTTGTTGATCTGAACTGTTAAGCAGGCTTACACATCAGCTACAAGCTAATCCCAGTTTATTTCTGAAACAATCGCCCTGCATCAGTGCATCCGATCAACCGTTCTTCCATTCCCTAACCTCCATTGCCATCAACCGACTCAGCATACCCGATCAACTTCGCTCTACATTCTACATGATCTCGTTATCCCGTTTCCACTTAGGCTAACTGCCTCTCCAGCAATCTCACAACTGCAGTGGCGTAGCTAGCGTCTTTTGCGCCCGCGGGGACAATCCCGAAATTTGCGCCCCTAGATCTCCCCAAAAACTTTTTTAGTCATAGCCTTTATTTTCGAAATTGTGCGCCCCTTTTCTACGCAAAATAAAGTTATAACCTTTTAAAAGTCATCACATATATTTTCGGAATTTGCGCCACTTTTCTCGGCAAAATCGCGAAAAGTTATCAGATTTATGCCATTTCCGGAAAAAATCGCTTACATTCCCAGATTTTGTGCCCCCGCCCTGCGCCCGAGGACAACTGTCCCCCCCTTGCGACCCCTAGCTACGCCACTGCACAATTCCATCGATCCAGCAAATTTTACTAAAATTCACACAATATCACCAGCGTTTGTATCACTTCTTGGGCGCCTGCCGCGCCTCCATTAGAAGTTTAAATCGTACCCTATCTATTCCAGCCACAAAGTTTCAGTTTCTCACAATGCACGAAAAAACAGCCTCTCCATCTCTTTCCCTCTCAAAGTTCTGCCAAACAGATTCTTGTTCTTAATGCGGCCATATAAAAGATGGTTCCAGGCGCTCCGCTCAGTTGTAGGTCTAATTCCCCCATTCACTTTTGACCCTGTGCAGAAATATCGACGCTACATGGCATTGCTATTTTGGTTTGAAAGATTAAACAATTAGCAGCAATGCATTCTTAGCTATCACAGATTCACAGTTCATGTACTTATTTGCTTTGTTGCATCAGAATTAATGGCATATGAATTGGTCATCCGTCTTGTATTCGTTGGCACTTACAGAGTATCATACAAGCATCCAGTTTTAATGAGTTTCAGATTTATATATATATATATTCTTAATATATATATTCTTAATATATATATTCTTAATATATATATATATATATATATATGAGGAGCAAAATGTGATAATCCTTCAAGAATTACTATATTTTTGCACACTTTATTGTTGCCCCAACTCATAAGAATGTGAAAACCATTGATGTCACGATGCCATTCATCAAAGGTCACCTGATGTCATCAGAGACAAGGGTAAGGTCAGTTTAACAAGTGGTGACTTGACCTTCAAGAGTAGTCCATCTACAAATAGCATCAACATTGCAATGTCCACTGATACAACGTGATATTCCCAAGGGCGTAACTTTGTCTCAGAAAGTGGTGGTGACTTTCTAGACTCATTCATCAACCATCCAGGGCCTTTGATTTTCCCTGCGACTTAGAAACAATCCCCTGGATAAACTGATGACCTTTTTTAGTAATACACTTTTTTTAAACAAAATTTCCCATCTCATCCGCAAAAAAGTTGACATTGTTTCAAAAAAAATCTACCAATCTTTTAGTTGCTACTCTTCATATCCCCCGATTGCTACTTTTAACATTTCCCTCTGGTTTCATTAATTGGGGGAAATAACATTTCCCC
>JAQFXW010002597.1:0-12867 GCA_034693945.1 Dendrobaena attemsi
TTATACATGCATGCGTGTAGGTATGAATGCATGCACCTATGAATGTATGTATGCCTATATATATATATAACATATGTATGTGTAAACTCATAGGTCTAATGTATGTAACAACGTATGCATGCACAACTTCTATGTGTGTGCATTTTAACGTTAGTGTTTCACACACTTCTGCATTGAATGTTTGCATGTGTTCATTCATAACTATACATGTGAGTACGCATTATAGGCTATATAATATATGTATGCAATGCATACAACATAAACATGCAGCCTGCAATGTACATATTTGTGTTATGTATCGTATTGTACTTACAACCGAAATACCGGTGGAGGCCTTTATTAATGTATGGTATGTTTGTACGTATGTATGTATATGTATGCATGTATGTATTCATGTATATATTTTATGTATGTATATATATACCACAATTTCCATAGCACTATCAGTGTCGTGTGGCACTTATCTTCTGCTGTGAGGTATGGATTGGACATTAATTTCACATTTGACATCTTAATGTCCATTGGTCCATCGTTAATGACAAGTGTATGGACGACGAACTTGAAGATGGGGAGGGACAAAGAGCGAGTGAGGAGGAAATAAAGAAGGCAGGAGGTGTAGATGGAAAAGAGAGAGAGAGAGATGATGTTAACAAGGAGAATAGATGAAGAGGGTTAATATGTGACGTCATCAGCTCTTTTCATCGTTAGCGCAATCGTTGACAAGAAATTGATCAAGAACTTAGAAGCAAACTATCAAGGAAAGAGGTCGTTCCAAAATATAACATTACAACCTTCAATTATTATGTCTCGTTCACTTACTTACACACTAACTTACTTACCTACCTACTTACTTAGGCCTACCTACTTACTTACTTACTTACTTGTACACGCTTTATTTAAATAAATGTTCTTATACTTTCTTGTATGAATGTGCTGCTATGCTATCATAATGCAGGCTAGTGCCGCTATAGTCACTTGCCTGCATGCTTTATGTCAGCATAGATATACTTTAGCTATAGGCCTGATAAATCCCACTTTGTCTCAACATTTAGAATATAAATCGCACAATAATTACGTACCAAAGATTCACATACATTTATGATCTATTCCTCTTTGTTTACTTAATTATTTACTTTGTGAATCGGGATGCGAGCTGACTGGGAAGGGATTTTTGTTTTTTCTTGGCACCCTGTGTGTTGGTTAGTAGCGAGTAGCGAGTGGGAATTAGCGAATAACTCATTATGTGTCATTCATGTCTATAGCCTGGTAATTACAGAGGCCTATAGAGCAGACCGTAGCCTAATTAGCCTAATTCTGTCAGACCACCTGTCACGCTATATGGCCCACAGCGCGCATATGAGGAATCATAGGCGTAGGCCTCTATAACGGTCTGTCTTTTACACATATAGTCACCATGCAGTGACTCCTCGAACCTCAGCTGATCTATCGCCAGTCGAAGAATGTCATGTCAAGCATTTCCCACAGAAAATAAACCACTGTCGACTGCTACTAATTGCGCCGCTGATTGCCTTCCTGAAGCAAATATTTTCTTCATTATTACGCGGTTCTTTAAACAGACCGAACATCATTATTATCATCAGTTCCTGACGCCAGCAATTTGGCGGCGATGGGTACGAATAAATGTCCCCTTTGTCCTCGATTACGCGTCAAGAGAGACAAACAGAGGCAGAGAGCCAGAGAAACAGAGAGCGACATGCAGAAACACCAGAGAGAGAGAGAGACCGAGACAGACGAAAAGTCAAGAGAGAGAGACAGACAGACGAAAAGTCAAGAGAGAGAGACAGACAGACAGACGAAAAGTCAAAGTAACACTATAAAATAATTATAATACAAAGAGACGGCATATACCATCATCTTTATTGTGGCACTTGGGTTCCATTCTGAATTGGCGCGTAAAAGCCAATTAAGCTTAACGGTAACCTCGTGGATTGTCCGCTTTGGAATAACTTGACAGGAAGAGATTGTAGCAGGCAACACCATTTTAAAAATATAATTAAATTACAAGAGGTGGTTGCTATGGCTGCTGTATAATATTATTAGATGAAGCACAGCTGCTAATAAAATTAATGTGCTATAGGGTGGCGACTTTTCAAAGCGTCCCGCGGGGTGTCGAGATGGCTGCCGATGAAACAGGTTTAATACTGAGAGGAGAAAGACCTGTCGCATGAGAAAGAGCAGACGTATGTGTGAAGTCCTGGGTTATAGATGGAGAGATGAGTTAACTGCGGTGACAGGGAGGCTGCTGAGAGCGTCTGATGGGGGCGAACAGATGCGACCGAGGACAGAAGAAGATGGACTCTAATGGGGAACTGAGTGACGTAGGAAGGGTCGTCGGTCGAAGCGAAGGCGACCATGTGAACAAGACAAATCGGAAGAACTCAATCACGCCGCGTCTGATGTATGGCAAGGACGCGACTCAAGGGGAAAGTGGCAGCGACCCCATCACCGCCGCCCCACCCCCGGTTTAACCAAGCTCCCGCACCCAAGTAAACGGTCAGACGCACAGACGCACGCATCCACACAGTCCTGTCTCTGTCCATATTTCTGCCTGTCTGTTTCACTATGTGTATCTCTCTCGTTCTGTCTCTGGCTGTCTCTGTCTGTCTGTTTCTCTAAGATATATCTTTGAAAATTTTGCCTGATCTGAGACAGTATAATTGTAATAACTTTTCAAAAATTCATTTTATAAAACCTCAGGCTTACTTGGTTATAATAATATAATGAGGTATAGACCTACTTCTATATAAAGAATGGTAATAGTGGTCTTTAACCAGACAGTAAATGCAGTTCTGCGAGACCCAGGTGTAAATATTATGTGGATACGAGTGTCTTCAGATTACAAAAGGCAGTTGTCTTACTTTGCCAGAGCCTTGACAGTAGTTTACAAGCTCTTTGGTCTGCATTAATTTAAGCTGTCAGTAGCTTACAGAAGCAAACTGATGTGTGAATGAAATGCATGTTTTAAACCATATTCTCTTGGAGATGTCATCTACAGTAGAGCCTCTTGCAAACCTAAATGAGCCTTAAAATAAAACGCGTACCACTGCAGAATGTTGGTGATGGGAGGTTTGATAGGGCAACGGAGAAGACTGGATACGCCCTCGCATCTATACTTCAAGAACACTAATCACTGCAGTCGGCAATGACACTTCGCATACGGTCACGCTTTTGCCTCTCGGAATATAACTGGATCAGCCCAAATGAATCGCTCCATTCAGAGTATTTTCATCCACAGCACTGCATGAAAGGGTCGATTGTAAAACACTTAACACTTTATTGCACTCTCTGCATGTTCAATATTGGAAATCATAAATTATTTGTGAATTGAATTGAATTGCAACTCCAAACCTTGACGATATGATTGTATAGGAAGCGCTTCATCGCATTCAATTCTCAAGTATATGAGTGTAGATGAGTGTAGAATTGTACATTTTGTTAAAACAAAACCTGACTCTATTTCTAAGTCTACTTAATCTTCATGCACAATAACATGGAAGTTGTTTAGACTTACATGGGTCGATGCTGAAGTATGGACCGCATGAACCTTGCGTGGACCAAGGAGACAGCTTCTGAAAGGCACTGCATCCGGCCGTCTGCAGGAAGCTGTTGGACTGCTGTTGTCCGTGGTAGGGCGATTGGAGACCCGGTCCTCCCGGGAGACCTACTACCCCGTCGTAGGCCGAAGAGGAACAGTTTCCCGACCCGAGTCCGGCAAAGTCCGTCATCCTCGGCGCGTATCCGTCTCCTGCGATGGAGCCGCGGAAGGCGGAGATGTTGAGGGAGGAAGTTTTCTGCGACTGGAAGAGCGGGGTGGAGGGCGGACTGAACCCCCCAGTAGGGGACTGAAGGTGAAGAGGAAGATGGGCAGATGAGGAGGCAGCGTAGGCAGCCGCCGCAGCCGCTGCTGCCTCGGTCATGGCTGATCGGTCGGTGGTGTCCCCGACGGGACATCTCTGCTGCTGCTGCTGGTGTTGGTGGTGGAGTCCCGGATGGTCCCCTGCTGGGTTGTGAAGAGAGGATGGTCCCTGGTGGTGGTGGGGGTGATGAAGGACACCCGTTAGGCTGCCCTGCGTCGGATGCTGCAGCTGGGAGTAGCGGCCGTTCCCCGTGAGACATCCTCCTCCTCCTCCGCTGCCATCGGATTCCATCTGCGAGGACGACGTCTGGTAGTAGGAACCCTTCGAAGCGTACGGTGGCAGGTAGGCTGCGGCAGCTGCTGGTAACAGCATCTCGTGGCCGGTCACGGAGTTGAGGAGCTGTTTCATGGATGGCTGAGCACTGTAGCCTTGCGTGACGGATTGACTGACCTCGTACATTGTCAAAAAGGGTTTAGTTCTCCTTCAAATATTCAGTGTTACGCACAATTCAACGGAACTCTGAAGAATTCGTATTGCATGACAGACTCAATTCAACGTATTGTTTACCCTTTGGCACCTCAACTGCAACGCTATACTATGCTTCCTGGCAGGGGTATACCTAACACTGAAAGATTCAAACTCTCGACTCACAAATTATGGTAACTTAAGCAATTCCAATTTCTCTTTTCAAACTTACAAGTTTATTCGTTGAGAGATCTAGGTATATTATTGCTGTAGAGTTGACTTCCTAACTTTGACACACGTGCAACCTTCTACAGTTGAAATGAGTTGTTGCAATCGCGTTATGGGTTATCAACTTATCACGTTCCAGTGTCAAGACCTTCTCTTTTTGTACATTATTCTTTCAGAAGTTCTTATTATCCTGACCGTTTGACAAGTAACTAGTAGCGAGTTACTCTCAACACTGCATATAATATTTGTGCTCAAAACTCAGGAACAATAATACATGCCGAAAATCAACAATAGTTGGAACAAGTAGCAATAGATCGCTGACTAGGCACAAAAGTATCTGATTAGAAACGCGACGTTTAGCTCGGACTATAATAACTCAGGAACCGTGTACTACGCATCGTATCTCAACGAGGCCTAACTGCAGTAAGTAACGAGACTCAATATATCAGAGACGACGTCTAAGTTCTCCTGCCAAGCAACGCCACGGCATCTATACACGTATGTATGGTCGGCTGGAACGTCGAAATCAGATTGCCCCACAGTGCGATAAGAGCACTGCCTTTTAGTCAAGTGTAACGCTCCTCCGAGTTCCACCACTCAGATGCTATTATTCAGCCTCTCCGCATCACCTCCTCAGCAGCCCGAGTCTTGCGGTAGGCGTGGTCAGAAAAGTTCAGATGCCAATCAGTCTGGAAGCCACGCCCCTCCCCGAGCGATCGCAGCCGGTTAGGCAGCTGCAGTCGTTGCGAGTAATGGGTTTCGGACAGGAGAGGTGTCAAGAGTGGGAGCTCACAGAAACCAGGTGGCCCTATGGCTTCAGAGTTAAGACGTATTATACAGAGGGCAAACATGGCACACTACTTCTAAGGCGCTGTTGTCGAAGCGATGATGATTGATGATGATGATGATGATGATGATGATGATGATGAAGATGATGAGGAGGAGGAGGAGGAGGAGAATGACATCGCTGATGACAATTCATTTATTCAAATATTTCTATAGCGCCCCTTTTCAAGTGTATTAGGGCCTATTACATAGAGGCGCTCCGGACTACAGCGCTGATGCTGAGTGGGAGTCATGCGCTTTTATATATTTGTCAGATTCCGCCCTTTATCTGACTTCAAAACTGCACGTATAGCCAACAATCACTACATTTATAGTTCATACTAAACTTGATTATTGAAATTCTCTTTTCTTAAATATCGACAACATCCATGATTGTGCACAATTTTTAGTTGATTATAGGCCCCTGTGAATAGGCCTAAGCTATAGCTACCGCGACTTCGCTTTTGTTGGCGCTATTATAGAAGTGTTGAATTACAATTACGATTAGGCCTACCATACACCCTCGTAGGTGTAGGTATCGCCTTCGGGCTGTAGTCGGGACCGCCTCTGAATAGTAGTGGACTGTAGTAGGCGGTATAGAAATACACACATACATACATACACTGCAGTTATAGAATATAAAGTTATAGAAAATAAACACAAAACACTGAGAATAAAACTATTTCATTTCCAAGTATATAATATCTTATAACTCTTCTTGTAGGTTATATCAGTTGAAACTTGAAGTATATAGGCACGGGACGACTTTTATCAACCTGTCATCGATTCAGCCTTGGTCAGACGTGGCTATCATAATATTATTATATTGATACATCATGCACCAACCATCGGCTGCCTCAGAGCCTTCAAGGGTTTCTTTTTGTGGGGCGTGCACATGGTGGCGCATTGGGATTTTCGCCGCATTGAATCCGAAGAGTGTCGGGTTCTATTCAGGCTCGAGCCATATGTGCACGTATACGGGACCTTCAGCAAGTTCTACCTGGGACTATTATTCCGTAATAATAGTCCCAGGTATACACTCACAATTGCTCGTGGCGCTTGCCTGAATGCCTGTAAACTTCGACACACCTACGGGCTGTAGTCGGGACCGCCTCTGATTATATATAGTAGTGGACATGAAGTGCCGTATAGAAATGTATTAGTAAATAAATATTAAATAAATAATTATAGTTCGTTGGCCTTTACTGACAATGATACAATGAGCTGTTTATCAATCAATCAATCAGCTAAAATTTATATAGCGCTCCTTAAGATGTCTACTCAGAAGCGCTCCCGACCCAGGCTATAAGCGAAAGTAAGTATCGACAGAGCCCGGTTGGAGTTCACACGCCACTGTTTATATACAGCGTCTATAGTCACTTAATGCTTTACATCGTTTTACTTTCTTCCTCCTTCGACGTCCAACGCTATAGTAACAAACTCATTGTATCATTGTTAGTGTATAGACATAATATAAGGAAGCACCGTTGACGTCTGGCGCAGTCGACGAATGGTGCATATGTGAGTCAGCTGGAGATAATAATCGTCTGAAAAGACAGGAACACGGATCGCTTCTGGTTTAACTCGGACGATGGAAGCACTTGAAGAGACGAGGTCTACACGCCACACGAGTCCAAGATGGAAGCAGAAGGGAGCTGGAACTTTGACGATCGTAGCCCACCCAGTATGTACACTAAGTTACCCAACACCAGAGACCCTGCTGTTACACGCGACATGCATGCTAAACGAGATTTTCATTAGCAGCTGAAAACTGCCGGTCAGCCCCTGGTTTATTAACACCGTTCGAAACTCCATCGCACTTACTAGGTGATTAATTTTGACTGGTGCAGGGGAGTGCAGAATCACAGAATCACAGACACGTGCATTTGACAGAATCTAAGATTTATTTACAAACGCAATAGGCGTTGTAACTTGTGTAGCGGTAAAACGTGATTTGCCGCTGGGACGCCCGGTTTAGATTGGGATGAGGCATAGCAGGCTAATATTATATATAGCCTATATATATATTATATATAAAATTATGCCTCATCTGTTAGAGTTCTAGCTACATATAGTACACACATAACCCCGTAATTATATATTATATTATAATGTCTCATCTGTTAGAAGGTATAGAGCTACGAACATTAACCCCTTGGGAGCCAAGTGGGCGCTGCGTGCGGTCGCCGGTCAACGTGACAGGATATTTCAAACCCTGCAGTTACATGAGCCGCGACGTCTCCTCAGCTCTTCCTTATGTTGCCTCACGAAGAAACCGCCCACAAGAAATACTTCAGGAATTCACGACCGTCTCTATAGATGGCATCAACTGCAGGAAATATGACACGTTAGACGCAGCCATCTACATTCTAGAACAGGGTTTATGGCTTCTAGTTAGAAATCCACCGTTGAGGAAGGGGCGTTTATGGTTTACGGGGAAGCTGAATCGGAAATGGCAACGCAGGACAGCGTGGTTGAAAGTTTCCATGCGATCTGAACAACTGCAGAGCTATAGTCTAAATATTGCAACACCTAGGCTTATAGGGGTTTGTTAAACGTAATAATCTCAAGAAAAGCAAAGTTCTTCCTTACAGGCAACAGCATTGAAAATAATAGCTTAATGAAGAAAAAATTGTTAGCAGGAAATATTATTAGGTTGAACCACAGCATTTAGAGTTACGGGTTGAACTCCACCCCACTTTGGAATTGGCTACACATTCAGGAGAATCTATAGGGCCTACATCCTTCGATACACGTTTATACTTAAAACATGGCCTCTCCTTCAATAAGTCTTATACCTTTCGCACTCTAAAATTAAACAGGCTACAACCATTCTCTGTTTTCACTTGACCTTAAGTCTGAACTGCACCATATTCTGACATTAGAACATTCAAACAGCCTGCCGGATTCAATCAAATGAGTGGTCGGATCTATAATAGCGGACGCGTGGGTGGGTGGTATAAGTGGCGCACTGGATCGACAGATTACCAGACCCCGTGTAGGCTATATATGTACGGAATTAATAGGGATTGCACTTGGAGAGCCATTTGTCAGAGCAGACGGGCTGGATAACGTCAAAGGAAAGGAGAGCTCAGAGCACAGATGAACCTTATCGCGCTTGAGAAGCAAAACAAACGAAGAGTCTGGTGGCCCTGCTGCTGTGTATCGGAGTCAGCCGGGCGGAACGGGTACTGCCACAGGTCGCATTCGTCAGTAGAGGGTATATAGTCTCACGAGGGGAGACGGACGCAGGCAGTTTACCAATACTATTACAAAGGAAGCCTTCTTCACAGGGGCAACTGATGGAATGGACATTCGGGGTTGGAACTTTACTCATTCGAATAGCTAGACGGAATTTGTATAATTGCAAGTGTGAAATAGGGAGATTTTTCTTTGGGGATTTGGAAAGCGGAAGAGGAATGCGAAGTAGAATGTGATGGAAGCTTGAAACAATGAACTGGAGGAAGAGATGAATAGAATAAATTGAAGCACAGAAAAGAGAGAAAGAGAAAGTGGAGGAGAAAGAAGAAGGAGAACGTGCAGGAGAAAGAAGAAGGAGAAAGTGGAAGAGAAAGAAGAATAATTGTGGCATGCAAAAGAGATTTACGTGAAAATGTGAAGAAGTAGAGGAGAAACAGGCCTAATGTGATGTAATATAATGTAGGCCTATCAAATCAAATCAAATCAAAAACATTTTATTCGTTTCCGTTTTAGAACTTGTGCATTGTAAGAGCAGTACGAGTGACAAATGGGAAACCCAGAAGTCCGTATCTATAGTAGCAGAAGAAAAGGAAGAGGCGGAGGAATAGCAGGAGTCTATAATAGACGGACTAGGAAGAAAGAATGCAAACATAACGTGAATTAAAATGAAGAAAAGAATGAAATCACAAAATGGCTAAACTAACAAACAATTTATCCTATTTATAGATAGACCCATAGACCTATTGTATTATAGGTCTATTACAGGGTGAACCCCCAAAATAACCCTCCTACATGTTTTAATGTTTTGGTCAAAAATAGGAATATTTAAATAGAATTCTACCGGCTGAAAGGCAGTTCATCTATACATGTACCTGCATGCCAAATTTCATAAAAATATTTGAAGCAGAACAAAAGTTATTCAACTTTTAATGACGTCAAAGAGTGTTCTTTGATGGCTCAAAAATCACCCTGCATGCAGGATAATGTAAAAACTGATCCTTTGCTTGTTTTGCTAATATTTCGGTCAAAGGTAGGAATTGTAAAATAAAATTCTCAGGCTTAAAGGCAATTCATATCTACTTATATAAGCCAAATTTTACCAAACTTTCTCAAATAGAACAAAACTTATTCAACTTTCAGTGACGTCACCCATTGTTTTCTTGATATTTTCAAATAACGTTTAGAGTGTTTTGATAATATTTCCGCCGGACGTTAATATAGGCTACTTTAAGTAAATTTCACAGACTTAAAGGTAATTTATATTTAAATGTAGCAACTAAATTTTATAAAAATATTTCACGCGCAACAATAGTTACAACGCTCTTATTGAGTCTACCTACTATATTCTGATGCTATAAAAGAATGTAACAAATGTTACAAGTAAAAGTGCTGAACTTTTGTTGTGTTTAAAATATTTCAATAAAATTTAGTCCCTGTATGTAGATGTGAACTACCTTTCAGCCTGTGGAATTTCATTAAGTAATATTTACTTTTAGTGAAAACATCAGCAAAGAACTGTTAAACGTTTTTGGACCATCAAAAACAGTGGGTGACGTCACTAAAAGTTTAATAACTTTTGTTCTTTTTTAAATATTTTGGTTAAATTTGGCAATTACATGTATATATGAATTGCGTTTCAGATTGTAAAATTTTATTTAAGAATACCTAATTTTGACCAAAATATCAAGAAAAAACGTAGGGGGGTTACTTTTTTTGGTTTATCCTGTACATGCACGAGTTGCGCAATTTGTCCTATATAACCTAGGCCTAATGATTGATTCTATTATCCCGCGCGTAAATCTTAGTTGAGCTGGGAATTTATAAATAGAAATCTGTCGGCTGATGTAGGCTTATCCCTACAAAACGACGTTGTGAAATATATCAAATACATATGTATGGGAAGGAGGAGACCGTGATTTTGGGAGAAGCAGAAGGAACATAGGAAGCAAGATATATGGAGAAAAGCGGAGAATGGAGAGGAGAGTATGATACAAATAGTCTCAGTAGGAGAAATATATAAAAAGAAAGATTGCATGGTGTGCAGGAAGAGGAGAATAGAATGAAGAGAATGATTATAGTTGGAAGCCGAGAAGAGAATGAATAGTAAAGTAGAAGGGAGAAAGGAGAACAAGACCTTGCAGCTATACAGGCCTATACACATAGAAGCAGAGGACGAGAGAGGAGTAAGAGAAGAAATTGGAAGAGTAGGACGTAAAGAAAGAGAAGAAAATAAAAGGAAAGAAGAAGAGAAGAGAAATGAAGAGGAGAGAGAGGAGGGAGAGGAGGAGGAGAGTAGGAGAGAGTGAGAGAGTGAGAGAGAGAGGATGAGGAAAGAGAGGTGGGCGGTGCCTGCATTGTGAGCGTTGCGTTTGGTCTCTTTTCTCGCTATCTTATCTCGGCAGTCGGCGCCCGTTGCCAATAGAACAGCAACTTGTAAGATCATCATCATTAAAGACGACGACGTCGAGCAGCAGCCATGCACTGCCTCCTCCGATCAGCCACCGATATAGACCTGTGCGGCGTATTCATGGATCCACTCTCCCCTCGGTCTCTGATCGACCACCAGCCCCCTGTTATAGGCCTAGCCAGGTCTACAGTCTCGATCGGCAGGAACCTAGAGTTTTCGAAGGGGGGGGGGGGTTACAGCGCGTGGTCGGCCAAACGATCCGTCTCACTCACTCCAAGTGCCCCTCGCCAAGAGCACGCAGCCACGCTAAGCCTTCTGTTACCGCAGTGTCTTGAGTTGGGAGACACTATGTAACTATACCTAGTATTGTGCATCTGTACAAAAATGCTTTTAAAAATCGAATGTCTGACAGTGCAAAAAACAGCAGTGACGGGGAAAATAGTTTTCACAAGTAATTTGAAAATAGAATATACAAGAGTTTTCAAAAGTATTTTGAAAATACAAAATAGTTTTAAAAGTATTTTTCAAATTATAAAATAAAATAGTAGGCCTAGATTGAAAATAGTTTTTGGAAAACAGTTTTTGAAAATGGTTTTTAAGGCGGATGCATTTAACCATTTGACCATTTCCTCCGATGGTGACGTCTGTGTCAGAGATTTGAACGTCAAACTGACACGGTCCATGGGCCCACACGAGACCTTAGGGTCTTTGGATGGCATGGAGACAATAATCAAAATGGAGAGATCGATGCGTTATAAATTTGAACAGGTTGAGAGGGTCAAACTCGCTCTCGGCCTCTCCAGTTTCACCCTCTCTGAAATTCTGCAGCCGCTCCTTAGTCTATTCTGCCCCCTCCAATTTGTAATGCACTTCACAGGATCTTGGCAAGTTTTTTCACCCTCCCATTTCACTTGTCAGTTTTAACTCTCCTCAGCTTGCTCATTCCTCTGCTGCTTTCCAATCGGGTCTCAAACCCGAACTCTTCAAGCTATCATATCCTGATCCTACTCCACCACACGCCCACCGTAACCATCGATTTCCAACGTAGCATCATGTAGCCTCCTCCTCACTCCTCAGCCTAGCCTCCTCGGACTTGACCTGGCACAGGAACGGACAAGGAGTTAATTAGCTTTTGCGGTTTTGAGTTGGCAGGCCCTATAGCGCCGGTGAATAAGGCCTCCCTGACGTGGCTTTTGTGGGCGCTGAGAATTACATTAATTTTACATTTACATTACATTTACAAACGGTTTATTCCAGAGAAACCGTGTGTATAATTTGCATTCTAGCCGCACTGGTATCTGGATGTTGGCAGACATCGTTTCACTGCAGAGTGAATTGGTCTTAACGCGATATAATCCACATTGGATGATAACGCGCTGCTGCAGTCAGTCGTCAGTAGGGGCCGCGTCTCAATCGCCTCTGTATACGACGGCATCCATACAATAGGCCTGAGCACCCGGGCGGAGGTAGAGGGGGCCCCTATAGTCGGTCGGTCGCGTGCTCCGTCCCCTTATCGTCCCATCTGAAGTGGATTTCGCTGTCGAACACTGCCGAGCATTAGGAATTACCGCGGCGCTTTTTATGCCCTGAGCAAACGGAACTGCAGATGACTGGCACAGATGGCTCTAGTCAGTAAGTAACCATAAGAGTGGAGGTATTATAGCCTACGTACCGGCATTGTACACCTGTAACTGGTAGCTAGGATCGAGCCAATCACGAATAGCTATAAATTATTATTTGGAAGTCGGCCGTATGTGTGTGTTGATCGTACTCACTGGTGTTCAGAGGCTTCTATCCCTATACCAAGCGGGCGCAGGTGCGCCCAGTGGAAAACAGGGGGGGACATTTTGTAATGTATAATTT
>JAQFXW010002598.1:0-12866 GCA_034693945.1 Dendrobaena attemsi
CCCACTCCTGGTTTGGCCGGACCACGAGTGTTCCAGCACTTAGGCCAATAGTTAAATCAAGCCTGCTGTGAAGCCGACCTGCGCGTCGTGCTATGCTGGCCGTATTTCGTATAACTTGTACTTGTAAACTAAAACGCGGTTAGTGATTGGTCATTAAGGAATAAATATTATTATTATTATTATATACATGGACACATCTACATCCATATAATTTCGATGCATCGATTATACAATTAATAAACCTAAACTACTTGATCACCACTAAAGAGTTACTTACTCGATCAAGTGTTTTCGTTACACTATGCAGCACAACGATAGTTGGTGAAATCTTTCAATATGTCAAACTGTGGTCCGAAATGGCAAACATAACTTTAATAATGGAGCTACACAAATTGACTTAATTCGAACTAAACGCACAACTCTGCCTCCACAGGCTCTACTACTCGTGTCACCGCAAAGCGCAACAAAAATAACAGCACTTCTACAAACCTCCAATTTAATAATTATACGCCGCGCAAACACTTTTATTTTCAAAATGAAATTTCCGACGAATAAAATGTTTATTTAGGCTTAAAATAATAAATTATCGTATTTTATTTGACACCACAGAGTATTAATCGTCACAGATCTGGAATTCCTATATAACCTGTTGAGGCCAACGACCTATATAATATTTTGAGGCGAATTTATACGGACCCCTAGCGGGCAGGAATGTAGGCCTATCGTTAGCAAAATCGCAAAAATATATGTTTGAAGAGTCTTAGGCCTACTCTTACAGTTGCATCTTACTTTAAAATACATCGTCTACCCCAGTACTCCCATTGGCCCAATGGTATTTGCTAGCTGGGTCCCCCTAAACTACAGGTCTAAGGGCTAATTATTCTGTGGGCATGTGGCTAAACTCATGTCTTGGATTTCTTCGCAGATTTCTCGCTCTATAAAAGACAATTTGCTTTTCCACTGGAGTAAGTGAGGTTCTCGAGCTGAGAGCCCTTCTACATAGCTATTCTTGAGAGGTGCTATATTAATCTCCCCTTGTAATATGATATCATGTGATGTGAAATGTGCATTGTTGTAGGTAGGCTAATTTTATGAGTACGTAATCGTAGGCCCTATACTGGCAAACTCCAATTTTCCAAAGGGCACCACGTACTGCACCAGTAAATCATCTACAAGGGCTGAATTAAGTATGTAACATGGGACATAAATATTGATATTGTGGTTTTCCTTGCGACATAGAATGCTGGCAGGGGCTTCTATCTAGGCCTATACCAAGCGCCAAGTGGAAAACAGGGAGGAACATGTATAATTTTCAGAAACAGAGGGGAAGACTGTTCAGATGGGATGGAAGAATATTTTTGAGGGGGGAATGGAAAGTCATGAGTTTTTTAGCCCGGCTGCTTGGGGGGGGGATAGAAGCCCCTTGGCACAGGGGATCTCCCAGCGATTTCCAATGTCTGAAATGATTAGGCCCTACGTCGAGTCAGCAGACAATTCTTTCGTTCGGTTTCATTTTCTCCAAAAGACGAATGAAACTTTCGTAGCACAGTTTCTGACGCTCTTGACCAGTCCAGCAAGGCAGAGAGCGAGTCAAAACACAGACATTCAAAGGTACAATGAGACTGTCAACCACAGGAACAAAGACAGACAAAATGTTATCACGAGTGATAGCAATAAACACAGCGTAGGCTACGCGTAGTTCCTGGTTGGACGTTGCAGTCGACATTCGTTTGGTAAGGTTTTGATACTAGTAAAACAAATGAAGAAGAGAAAGAAATTATTGTCTTGCATTGTATTGAATCTTCGTTTTAATAACACAAACATTCGTTTTACTCTATCTTGCAGAAAAGATTGGAATAACTCTTTAGGGACAGTATTAACCAGTAGGCCTATACTCATTTTTGCGTTGAGATTATTTAATTTCGCGGGGTGTTTCACACCCAAAACCTCGTAACTATGTTCCTACCTTTTCACAGGAAAAACGATCTTTTACATTGCCATTTATTTCATTTTGGGGTGTTTTAAACACCCAAAACACCCCTCTGTCTACAGCCTTGCCTGCCATTGCGTGTTAAATTCGACACAAGGCCTCACCGACATTAATAGCATGGGACCTCGGAGTACAATATCTGACCATGGACTATGCATATCCGTGTCTGATTCATACCTATGGTGACTCAATTATCGCCACATTATTGTGCAGTTTCAATTTATCACAGAACCTATTATAGGGTGGTTACCAGTCCAATTTCGACGCTACAATTCGAAGAACATTTTTTTTTATATCCGATTTACTTCTATCTCGAGTTTGATAACGGTGTAATGCTCTTTAAGGTATTCTATGATCATTTTGTCTATACAGTAGTAAGGCAGGGGGTCCCAATTGACGGGAGGCAGTTAAAAATTGTTTCACCCGTCTGGGGCCTCCCGTCAATATGGGGCCCTAGGCGCACGCCTAGTGCCATTACGCGTAAACGCGCACTGGTTGCGGCCCCCACATTTCTGCTGAACATGGCTTCCGAAATTTGTTAATCCGAGTATGATTATTATTGGTATAATTATGCCCTATGCAATTCCTTTGTTTTGTGTTATTTTAGCATTTTAGTCTCATCATCGCTGACCAAGAAGGATGACGCATAGTCTGAGTCCGAGCGAGATCCGATACTCACAGGACAGCATCGCTCACAAGTTCTCCGACGGTTACCTACTCACATCAACCTTCGCTCGACTGATCAGCGGGCAGCTGAGCGTGTCGAGTCTACCCGCAATGGAGTGTGTCCTCAAGGATGAGAATTGGTACGCAACTTCCGGTAACAGGCGTCTCTTTCTTTACAAGAAGCTCCAGGAGGCAGGAGTACTCAGCACCATCACCGTACTGAGGAAGAGCACTTGCGGTCGGGCCTTCACTACCAACTCTAGTGGACTAAGTGTCCGCTGTCGGGGACCAATGCTGGAATACGAGATCCAGGAGATCATTGGGCAGTGGAAGAGAGGCGAAAATGTGGCTACGAAATGGGGAACAGCTCCAGTATCACCTCCTGTCCACAGGCGTTCCAGAAGATTCGATGACTTCGACTTTGATGACTATGTAGGATACAACCGCGAAGAAGCTTGGGGTGATCTAGACGACTAATTTTTCGACAAGTTTTTGCTCCTTCTCTAAACGGTCACACAGAGAAAGTTGGTCGTCCGATTTCAGTTTAACATTCTGCTACGATACGGAAACGATTACGATTTCGATCCCTACGGCTTCTAAAATGTTCAGAAGGGAGAGCAGCTATAGCCAGGGGTGAATCGAAGTGGCGTTTACGGGTTCAACCTCTACCGAAAGTATTGTCATCACATTTTCATTAGTTTAAATGCAAAATCCCTGCAAAACCCTCTCCGAAAATAGTTCTGTTGTAATTTTTGTCAGCGATTTGTCTACAAAGAAGGTCGCCAATCTCTAATTTTAGTGCAATTGAGATGAAAAATTTCGAAAACAGCATTACAGCACTGGCGGGGAACGGATGTTTAAATAAAATTGGTCAGCAGTGTTTAATTTACAGGTGCAGCATATCGTTTTCTCGCTGTAGAGAGAAAATTAAGAAATGTGTTTAATCAGCGATCAATTACTAAAAAGAGGTCATCAGAAAATTTTGGTACAAAACCCCCTCCGAATTCCTTTTTCTGACTAGGCCCCTGAACTAGTCTTCTGACTTTAGTTATGATTTATCTGCATTCATCTATATTAGACTGCTTATTCCCATTTCCTGCAATTGTACAGGTTTATCAAACCATTTCGAGTGGACTGCTACGGTAAATGTAGGGCAGTGTGTAATCTGGTCGTCCCTCTTCTCGGGGTGGGGGATCCTGACAAGTGCTTGGTGAGAAGGAGATGTAGAGATGGTTGTCATCTGCATATAGATGATAGTCGACGGAGGAAGATTTTACGAAACGACTTAATGGTGTGGTATACAGGATGAAGAAGGTGGACCCAGAAAGGAGCCTTTAGTGACACCACAAGATAGTGGGAGGGATTGTGAGCAGTGGCTGGAAGCTTTGACAGAGAGAAGGACCTGGAAGGCAAGTAGGATTGGAACCAGGCTAAGGCAATATTAGAGATGTCAAACCAAGAGGACAATCGTTAAAGTAGGAGGGGGTGATCGATGGTGTCAAATGCAGCAGAGATGACCAGGAGACAGAGGTAGGAGAGTTTCTGATGTCTTATGGAAGAGAGCAGTTTATTGGAGGCCTATACAGTGAGACAAGTAGAGTTTAAGAGGAATGACGTTTTGTGAAGCCAGATTGGTGGGAGTTGAGTAGTGAGTTTGAAGAGAGGTAGTCGTTGAGCAGAGCAAGAACGGTTCGTTCAGTTAGCTTGGATAGAAAGGACAGATTGGAAAAAAGACGGCAGTTAGATAGACTTTCTTTGTCCAGGTTTGCGTTTTTTACAAGGGGATTCATTATAGAAAGTTTAATGTTTAAAGCCCATGGGCAAGCTGTCAGACGAGAGTGAGAGATTGATGATTTTAGTGTTTATAGGGACGAGGACAGAAACGCAGTCTTTCAGAACGGAAGTGGCTAAGGCCTATAGTGTCGAATTCGCCTTGCTTGTTGGGAAGACCATTCAAGAGGAGAGACACTTCTGACTCAGAGGCAGGAGTGAGAATAGAGAGTGATGAGTGAGAAGCAGGAGAAGTTGGGTTGATAGAAGGGGGCAAGTCCTTGCTGGAGGTTTGAGAATCTAGTAGAGACTGCAGTGTAAAGGCAAGGGTAACATTTTTGTTAGAAAATAAAGAACAGAAAGTACCAGCAATAGAGGGAGAGGGGATGGATGCTGGCAGTGGGGAGTCCAGAATGAATGAATGAATGAAACGGAGATTTGCGATGGAGTATAGAGTTTATAGCTTTCCAGAGGTTTCTCGGATTGGAAGAACTGAAATGGATGAGAGAAGATTAGTATTTCTTTTTGGCAGCTGCGATCGGTTTATGGTATCTGTTAGTTGTATATATAAGGTTAGCAATTGCTCTAAAAAAATAGTTCTGGCCTTGAGGTCAAAGTGCGGTTGTCCTCAAGACGCCGGCGGGACGTTTTGAAAGCATAGATAAAGGAAGTGAACCAATGGTTTGAATGCTGATCTTGTTTGGTAATGAGTGGTCCATATTTGTCCAGGAGGTCAGTGCGCGCATAATTCTAGCTGGACAAAAGGCCATCGAGAGAAGTGGGAGGGATGAGAACCCCTTGAACCATTTGTTAACTTCCCATCAATTTCCACTGAAATTTATAAACATCTTAGCTATCTGCACTGGATGTTATGGATATCCCAATTATATCGACTGAATAATCTTAACCTCCCAGCGATTTTATTCAGTGTACTCGATCTCCCAACGATTTCCGTAGATTTCTATGAACATCCCAGAGATGTCAACTGAATTTTATGAACCTCCAATCAATTTCCATTAAGTTTTGTATACCCCTCTATCGGTTTTCACGAATTAGACCTAAATGCGATTTTCACTGAATCTTATGAACCATCCTTCTACTTTAAGTTTTGTCAGGTCCCTATACCAAGCGGACGCACTTGCGCCCAGTGGAAAACAGTGAGGAACGTTTAAAAATGAATAATGTTCAGAAATAGGGGACGACTGATTGGGGGGCTGAAAGAAGATTTTTGTGGGGGGAAATTGAAGGTCGTGAGTTCTTTTAGCCCGGCTGCTTGGGGACAGAAGCCCATGAGTTTTGTGTCCCAGTGATTTCCAATGTCTGAAATAATTATGTTGACTCAGCAGAATTTTCCTTCGATCCGTTTCGCTTTCTCCAAAATAACAACGCAATTTTCTGCAGAGCACAGTTCTTGACGCACTCGCCCGTCAAGCAAGACAGAGAACTTGTCGAAACACATGCATACACAGGTACAACGATACTGGCATCGACAGGAACGAAGACAGACAAACAATTTACAACGCCAACTCACTCGTGATCACAACAAAGACTCAGTGTTTGAGCAGTTCCCTTTTATATTTTGCAGTCGACAGTCATCGGTCTCGTGTATTTGCATGGTAAGGGCTTAATTTGAAATAGAAATAAAGAAAAGAGCTTTAGGCAAGGCCATGGACAGTGATCAGTCTTAGGTATAGGGGTTAACTTCTTCATTTTCAAAAATTCGGTGTATCAAAACATTATTCTTCCATCTCCTATCGAATTTTTATCTTCACATCTATTATACACGGTGTCCCAATTGAAGGTACACCCTTTTGCTTTTGCGCTATATTTGTTAGTTCTAAATAAAACTCTATGCAATTCTAGAATGAGAAAGAGGGATAAATTATCAATATGTCCTTGAACTTTTGTCAAATTCTATCAACAGAGTCTGAAGTTATGAACATTCAAATTTTGGCAAAGAAAATTTGAAGTTTCCAACATGTAAAAGACAGGAAATTATTGCTTGAAACCGCATACGGTACCTTACTTTCTAACACTAATGAATAGGACGCCATATTTTTCGTCATCCGTGCACGGGGACAATGAAGGAATGGTTTGGGTTTGATAAAAAAAATAAGACTAGAAAAATATTACAGATAAAAAAAATTATAGGTTTCAACTAGGCCTATACGTTGAAGTTCAAATGAGAACAAATAAGATGCGGCCGTTCGTTTGCTTCGCACTCGTTCAAATTTCTCGAAATCCGCCATGGTCCCAGTCGGAATATCAGTCTTGGCAGCACTCAAATTACCCTTATCGATCCAAGGGTAAAAATGAGCGGTGCGTACTATCGTGACGTTTTGCTCGGAGAGCACTTGCTGCCTGCTATTAAAGAATTGTCGAGCAGCGAATTTCTCATATTCCAGGCTAGCACTGAATCCATCAGGACAGTGCTCTAGCTGGTCAGTGCTCATCGAAGCAGATAAACTGTTGATCTGTTTTAAAGAGAAACTCCAGAGTCTATTTCACCACCTCCCTTCCCCAATTATAGCCCTGATCTCAATCGACTGGACCACAAGATCTGAAGTGTCTTTGAAGAACGTGTTTTCAAACTCACATACCGCGGCATAGGCTTACGAGACGTTGACCTCAAACAGCGAATTGTGGAAGAATGGAATCATTAATATTTTTGATCAAAGGATTGCTGACAATGCGATCAATGTCTGGCGAAAGCGCCTTAGAACATGCATTCGAGATAATTGTGTGCATTCTGAATATCAATTTTGAAGAACAACATTATTGACTCAAATTGTTAATTTCCTATCTTTTACATGTTGGAAACTTCAAATTTTCTTTTCTCAAATTTGACTGTGCATAACTTCGGACTCTTTTGATAGAATTTGACAAAAGTTTCATGAAACATTGATAGTTTGTCGCTCTTGCACGATTTAATATTGTGTAGAGTTTTCTTTAAAAATAAAAAAAATCACTGCAAAAGCAAAGGGTGTCACTTCAATTGGGACTCCGTGTAGATAGTAATATATACTGGCCCGGCCTTGTAGTTGAAAACTCGCGGTTCGATTAAGACCTACATGTAAGCCACTGCCACTAGATGTTGAGCAAGTCAGTCACTCATAACTTAGATGTATCTATTTATTTATTGATATGCGAGCAGTTCTGAGTGAATGACTTATTCAGCAGTGTTCATCTAAGCATCCCTTGAAAGGAGTGGGTAAAGTTCCCAGGATTTGCATTCCCATAAAGGAGGACTATGTAAAAGTTTAAAATGTGAGGTCATGGCGTGCAGGTTTTTTGACTTTTGTCTAGAGACTAATCACTAATTTAGGACTCATGCAAAAGGTTTTCATGTGAAAAGCAGGTAATGAACATAGAAGTCAGTAGTTTTCTTTCGATTGGCATTATACAGAGTCTTTAAAGAAAACGATCTCCCTACATGTTTGCCAATATTTCCATCAAACGTGGGAATTCGTTGATAAAACTTTACAGACTAAACGGAAATTCATATTTACATATAATTGCAAAATTTCACCAAACTATTTCACACAAAACACTAAACTTTTAGTGACGTATCCCACTGATTATTTCGATGGTTCAAATAATGCTTAACAATTTTCTGTTAATATGTTCGACAAAAGGAAAACGTTTTATTTAAACTGTATAGGCTTGAAGGCAATTCATATTTACATAAATTATAAAGACCACATTTTATCAAAGCATTAAAAAACAAAAATTTCAACACCTTTAGTGAGTCCACCCACTATAATATTCTGATGATTCAATAATGTGTAACGCAACACTTTTTACAGGAAGAAGTGCTCAAACTTTGTTGCGTTCGAAATATTTTGATAAAATTTGGTAGTTAGATGTAAATATGAATTACCTTTGAGTCTGTAAAATTGTATTAAATAATTGACAGTTTTCACGGAAATATTGGCAAAAACTCTTTTGTGGGACCTTGCGAATACAAGTGACTGATTTATATCCACAGTGCTCTTCGTCGATTTTCACGGCATCTCCAGTTTCGGTTCATCACAAAAAGTACTTCCATTCCCAGAGCATAAGACTGTGCTAAAAATGTACCAGATGTCGTAGAATTTATCTGACTAATAGATTAATTTGTCCCAGTAGTTGTAGAATTTGTTCCAGTAGTTCGGGTGATTTTTGTAGGGATATAATTTTAAATTTAGGACATAGTTCACGTCATTAAATTGCTTAGTAACGTTTTGATAATAATCATTTTCCAGGGCAGCTCATGACTGCCTTAAAACTACCGTGCAGATATTTTCACAGTAGTCAACATCTGTTAAAATGTGCACTGTGGCCACTCCAGTTGTAAGCTAGTTACTTTTTAGTCCACTACCATCTCGCGTTTGATATCTGTAGCCTACTAACGGATTGACTCCTAAGATTTGAGATTTGATTCCTTGTATTTTGTGTTGTTCCGCATTGAGCTCAAGGGGCGCTGACCAAGAAGGATGACGCAGACTCTGAGTCCGAGCGACATTCGATACTCACAAGACAGCATCGGATATAAGTTCTCCGACGGTCACCTACTCACGTCAACCTTCGCTCGACTGATCAGCGGGCAGCTGAGCGTGACGAGTCTACCTACCTTGCTGTGCGTCCTCAAGGACGGCAACTGGTACGTTACTTCCGGTAACAGGCGTCTCTTTCTCTACAAGAAGCTCCAGGAGGCAGGAGTGCTCAGCACCATCACCGTACTGAAGACCACTGGCGGTCGGGACTTCACTACCAACTGCAGCGGACTCAGTGTCCGCTGTCGGGGACCAATGCTAGAATCTGAGATAAAGGAGATCATTGCGCAGAAGAAGAGAGGCGAGAATGTGGTCACCAAATGGGGAACGGCGCCAGTGTCACCTCCTGTCATAAGACGTTCGAGAAGATTCAACGTCTTTGGCTATCGTAATCTCAACATATCTAGAGCTAGAGGTTTTGCGCAGAGCACCAGCAAATTCTCGATGATTTAGCCAGTGGCAAGTTCATGGTGTTCAAGGGTTGGAATTACAGGAGGTCAGAGGAGACAGAGCAGCTGGTAAGGTTGATGTCGTTTGGGATGGTAGTTTGACAGAGAGGATATATGAGCCTAAGAGGAGTCAGGATATGAGTGTCTGAAAAGATGGGACTTTAGTATAAAATAAAGGCATGAGGGGTGATAGACAGAGGAGACTGAGGTAGATAATGGTGAATGGTTGGTAATGATAACAGATGAACAAATAATTTATGGAATTCATGGGCAGCTCATTAACATACATGTATGCAGTGGCGGATCTAGAGGGGGCCGGGCGTCGCCCATAATTTGTGAATGGACTCCAAAATATATCAATGATGCGTCCATGGACTCCAAAATAAATTACTGCGGCGTCGAAATATCGTGTGTCGAATGATATTGCATTTAAAAAAGGTTCAAAAAACTTTTCGCGCTCGCGCGCGAATGTCCTCTTTAAGCTTCCTAACCAAAGCCTAACTTCAATGCTTACCACAATTTAACTGTAACGTATTTTTTATGATGGAAATAAGAAAATGTGTGATATGACAAAGAAATCATCAGATTTTTTTGAAGATGAGTTGCGAAATTGTTGGGTTCCCCCCCCCCTTACTGAATTTCTGGATCCGCCGCTGCATGTAGGCTGGGTGTAGAGTGGGATATTGCTTAATCTAATGGTTTAAATAAAGAGCATTACAATTGAATTGAATTGTTTTCGTCGAATTATTCAGAATACCTCAAAAACTTGTATATTCTTGTTATAATTATAAATAGCATACTGTTATTAGCCTGTAAGCCTCGTTAACATGTTGTCCAAATGGAACGAGATATCTCACACGTTTCTTTCCTTACCTACAGCGACCAGTACGAGATAACTCATACCAAACATATAACGTAAATAAATACATACAAACATGCATACAAATTTCGAAGAAGCATATACAAATGAAACAAATTTGTGGGGAAATTTCTTTTTGAAAACAAATTTCCTTTTGAAATGGGTAAGTTTCTTCCTTTCGGGAAGAAACACATTCGGGAACAAAACATTCGCTATTTCCTTCAGAAATGGGTAGTTTCTTTTCTTCGGGAAGAAAAGATCGCTTAGTTGGTTCCCTTCGGGAACCAACAAATGCGCTGTAATAAGAAAGACAAATTGAAGGAAAAAAATGTAAGGGAAAAATTGGTCAGAAAAGAAAATTTGGCGGGGAACTTTTCAGAAAAAGATTTCCTTTGGAAATTGGCCAGTTTCTTCTCTTCGTGAAGAAACACATTTGGGAACAAAACATTCGCTATTTCGGAAATGGGTAGTTTCTTCGTTTCAGGAAGAAAAAGATGCTTAGTTTGTTCCCTTCGGGAAGAAAAATTGCTTCCTCCTTCAGGAACAAACAGAGGAACTCGAAATCCTGTACTGGGTGTCCCAATTGTCCCATGTCCCCACCGACACAACAGTGAAGGTTTGGAGTGAAAAATTGCTTACTTTGATCTCTTCCAGAAAAAAAATTGCTCAGTTTGTTCCCTTAGGGAACAAACGGGGGGACGCAAACTCCTCTATTGGGTGTCCCATGCCCCCACCGACACAATAATCAAGGTTTGGGTTGTTTCTTTTTTTCGGGAAGACAAAATTGCTTAGTTTGTTCTCTTCGGGAACAAACGGGGAACGCGAACCCCCTCTACTGGGTGTCCCGTGCCCCCACCGACACAATAGTGAAGGTTTGGAGTGAAAAGCTCCAAGACTGGCGAAATGCATCCTGGTCGAACAGACACACACACACACACACACACACACAGAAACGTCTCTTCATTTATGTAGATGGTAGACCCTACTGCAGTGATATGTTATTCAAACAAATTCTTTACCCTCTCGGTGGTTCATAACACTTTCTCAGAGATTCATATTAAGTGTTATGAACCACCCAGCGATCTCAACTTATACTTTTATGGAACTCCCAGTAATTTTTACTTAGTACTTAATTATTTATAAATTACTTATAATTTATCAATTATAAGTTATTTATTGGCCTCGAGGCGTTTTTATTTATAATTCTTAGGGTTTCATGAAAAAAATACATGACAAAAACGATTTCGGGGTGGTTGACCTCTGAATACATGCACGCCTATGACCCAGCGATTTTCTCAAAAATATATATACACCCCAACGAAGCACATAGAGTTGTGGACCAATTGGACTTCCCAACGACTTCCTCCGAAGTCTTAGCGAATTAGGCCTACATTAACTTTAATCGACCTCCCAGCGATTTCAACTGAATTTTAACAAACACAGTCAACATCATAGAACGACTATTCGGATATTATGAATATTAAGATTCTTAAATATTCAAGAATATTAACGAATATTGAAAATGACAATGAATATTATATTCAGTAAGGACGAACATAAAACCTGAAATCAATTGCTTAATTGCACAAACTGAACAAAATCTAACATAATACATAAGAACAAATGTGTGAACAATATATAAATATTTAAGCTGTGTTATAATGTATGTGTACTTTTTTTATATAACCTTATGTAAGTCTGAATATATGCAATGCATGTGTGTAGTTATGTTTATGTGTAGGCCTATGTACAATAATGTACATAGGTATATAATAGTCCATATGGCCTACATATACATATTGATGAATGTATAATTGTATATTACATCGATCTGCTGACTGTATATCTATAGACTATTTAAAAATAAATTTTGTGCTAATATTAAATTACATTTAAACAATATATAAACAAAACGGAAACAATTACGTCATCACCGAATATTCGCGAATATTAACGAATATTAAAGTCTCAAGTACCGAATACTCGTTCTATGGTCAACATCCCAGTGATTTCCACTGAATTTATAGTCATTCAAGCAATTTCCATTAGGCTCTGTGCATCTCCCAGATATTTCATAGTTCAAATGTCCGAAATAATTCTTCTGACTCAGCAGAATATTCCTTCGTTCGGTTTCGTTTTCTCCAAAAGATGAACGCAACTTTACGCAGAGCAGTTTCGATGTACAGAAAGCGCATAAAAGCACAGACACAGACACAGACAGGTACAATTGGACTGTCATCGAGAGGAACAGAGACGGACAGACGACTCGTGATCACAGCATACACTGCCAGTGTACCAGCAGTTCCCGGTTGGACTTTACAGTCGACAGTGTAGTCGATCTCGTGCACGGTAAGGTCTTTTAAATTTACTTAAAATGAAGAAGAGAGTAGCATTATTAAGCGAGGTATGTGACAGTAGGCCTAATGGGATCATGGGCTTCTATCCCTATACCCAGCGGGCGCAAGTGCGCCCATTTGAAAACAGGGGGGGAATATTTTATAATGTATAAATTTCAGAAACAGAGGGGAACTGGTCAAATGGAATGGAAGAGTACTTTTGAGGAAGGAAAATGGAAAGTCACGAGTTTTTGAGCCCGG
>JAQFXW010002599.1:0-12865 GCA_034693945.1 Dendrobaena attemsi
TCTTTTGGCACTCTTTGACGCTTCATCAGCTTCTGACATGGTTGATCCTGCAATACTTCTATGTCGTCTTGAAACTTCTTTTGGACTTATTTGTTGTTATACGTCCGATTCAAAATCACGTCGAAGTTGTATTCGGGTGGTTGTTGATTTAAGGGCGGAAAGGCTGATGATCAAGCAACAGCTTATTTATATAGTCTACCGTACCTATAGTTGTTGGAATATTCAGATGTCAACGATGACTGCCGAAGGCATGCACACATTCGGTGATTAGTAGGCCTAAATAAACGTTGAATGAACAAGTTAAAGAAGCATTTTATATAATTTTCAATCAAACAATCAAAACTCTTTATTGCAATCACCTTTACATTAAACATAACAAAACTAGCAGTAGGCCTAAAGTAATTACAAAGGGTAGTACCCCCAAGGGACTTTCAGCCCGCTAATCGGGGCACACCGATAATGTATCGTACTAGATATCAGCGATGAGTTGGATTGAAAACTTATTCTAACAGACACATAACGTGTCTTAACTAAACTTAGGCCTAACTATGACGAATCTTAAGCTAGTGGGTTGATTCTAATAATAAGTATTCACGAAATATGCTTTTAAATTTGGATAGGCTAAAAGAATCACGAATAATTAGTTTGGGAATTCTATTCCAGTTACTGATTTATATATCGAAGTCTTCGATTCATTTCACCTGTGCGCCAATACCACAGGGTGCTTCACACACCTTGCCACTCTTGCCTGCATGCTCTGCCATCATTGTCAACATAGGCTTATACTCAGTTTCATAAACCAATTATTATCTCAGTCGTAGATTATTACAAAACACACGAAACGCTGTGTGGACTTTGAAGACGACAGCTGTGTGTGCGGCGTAGCAATAAAAGACGAAAATCAACGAAATCCATTATTCAATCAAATCCACGATGCGTTTCTGAACACGAGAACATTAGACCGTATAAACACTTATTAAAGGAATATTTGAGTTCAGAGCAGGGAAGAGGAGCTAGATAAGTATGAAGAAGATATACACTGGTACAGTGGTAATGTACTTTGTGGTGAAGATGTGTTTCTGCACGTGAATGAACTACATTAACACATCAATGCAATAATTATTAGCCTTTGTCACACTATACACTAAACGAACACGTCAATTCAACTACAAAATGTAACAGAATAAAACTACATGATTATTATCATTTATACTCGTTGCAATGGCAGTGAAACATGCGCTAAACAAAGTTAGCAGTAGGCCTAAAGCAATTACAAAGGGTAGTATCCCAAGGGACGTTCAGCCCACTAATCGGGGCACACCTATAATATATCGTTCTAGATACACTTAATCACCAGAGTTCGCATTACATTACAAAGGGTACTAAACATTGAACTAAACGTCATTTTCTACTATCAAAATAACACAACAACAACGTCATTGATGCTTGCGTGCGCTTGATGAGTGAGCCACGGTTTGAGATCAGCTGCTGCATGGTTTTGTTAATGGCCCGCACGATTACAGATCTCTTACAGCTCGTGTACCTTGGACGTTTATTGATCAGGAAGCAGCCACGATCGGGTGAGATCGGAGGGTGCTACAGACTCCCCACAGATACGCAGAGGGCGGAGGCGGCAGAGGGGCGATAGCTGGATTAAAGCGTACTGCAACTATCGCTAAATCTATATCCATGGACGGGGAGAATTTGCTACGAAGCATAAAATAGTGAAGTCTGCGTTGAGCAGCATGCACACTTATGGCCATGCACGGCACAATGTATAATCATGTGGTCTGTGTATAGATCTGAGGCTTACTTAAGCAGACCATATTTATTGAATCGGTCGGCTGGGTGAAGTGAATTGCCTTAAGAGAAAACAATTTCACTGTGTTGTTTATAAGTAAGAAAATTGTCTGTAACCTGTATGTGTATGTGTACAACTGTATATGGATATGTGTTCGCTCGCGTGTGTGTGTGTTTGAGATATATATATATATATATATATATTATCCGTTGATATATATATATATATATATATATTGCCTAGTGGGCCCAGAAAAAGGAGCCCCTAAAGTTTATTTCTAAATTTCCGAATTAAGAATTTTGAATCTAATTTTTCCAGCTGATAGCAAATTCATTTCTACGTGCAGCTGCAAAATTTCATCAAAGGATTTCAAACACAACACAAGTTATACTACTTTTAGTGAGACCACCCGCTGTATTTTGATAGTCCAAAAACATGTAATGCAAAAATCGATTTTATTAAGTCACATCTCAAATAATTAACTAACAAACTTGACATTGTCTTACAACTTATGTTTAATAATGTGTTCACAACCAATATCCACAGATGTTCTGAGTCACTTTCTATAACAAGAGGAGAAGCTATACTATAGGAATGCCGCAATCTGTGACCAAATCCTCAAGCAATAAGAGAATTGAAATGGATATATGCGAAGATTTACCTCTGTTCCTTATCAACAAGGATATCAAAAATCTTGAGACTCACACATATGTTGGAACTGGTAGCCGACACATTGAACACAAGTTGTGATTTAATATCAAAGAATATTCAATAGCAGTCGTTTCAAATGCGCCGAAGTAGCATCGGATTTTGCCGCGTTACATGTTTTTGAATCATCAAGAAACTGTGCTGTTACTTTTGTGATGTTAGAATTAAATTTCCCGTTTCTATCTAGGTAGGAATTACCTTTAAGCCTGTAAATTTGATTTAAAACATTTCTCCCTTATTAGTAATCTTTGAATCTTCAAAACCGAGAGTGTACTTTAACTTTTTGGTGAAATTTCCGCGTCATATGTATATATGAACTACCTTTAAGGTTGTAGCATTTGACTTAAATATCTATACTTTTGGCGGAAATATTGGCAAGAAATGTAGGGGCTACTTTCTTGGCCCAACCTGTATATATATATATATATATATATCGACCCATCCATCATCATCAGCCGTCAAAGAAGAGGTCACCTGACACAGCGGCCGATATGATTGAAGCAAGGATCATCCTTACCTCACTCCTCCTCATATTCGTCTGCTGTCGGTGACGCTGTCATCCTCCTTCTGCACCTCGTTCTCCTCTCCTCCTCCTCCTGCCACTCTTCTAACACATCGCCTTTTTCCATATCCGCATTAGACCAACTATTCAGCTATAGATCTATACTCCCGTCCTGGCTGCACCATTTTCATATCTGTCTTTTTTGTCAGTTCCTCAGTGCTCCTTCTTTGTCCTCTTCTGTCTCTTCCTCAGAGTCTTCCCAAGTATAGCCCCTCCCCCTATATCCTTTTTCTATTCTTCACTACATCACATCTCCATTCTCTGCTGTCTTCCAAGGCCTAATATGCCTCTCCCTCCTCAACCACCATCGCTCCTTCTATCCATTTTCCTCTATCTCCTTCATTACATCCTTTTAATCACGATAAAGCAGTTTGCTGTCAGCTCTAACAAATGGCAATTTATCTTTGTGGTCCAACATGTTTGCGGGAAATCCTCAGCGACACAGCACTCCTCCAAACTTCGCCGTCTATTCTCACTGACGTCTTCAATTCCAGATGCATTTAAAAGGCTCTCAACAGTAACTACACAGAGAGCATATAAAGTATGCAACTAACTATAAGGTTATATTACACATCTCTCTATCCAAAATCAAACTCTCAAAAGTATTTCTTCTCTAATCCTACTTATTGTCATCCGAAAACCCGGACGACTATATTTGTGCTCTTCATTCGGTATAGCACACATTTAATATGTGACATATCAAATGAAGTATAAGTTATATACTGTATAAGTAAATACTTATTTATATATGAGTGTATAAGCCTACCTTATATTAACATTCGCGGGGCGCGGTAGTGTAGACTACTGGTGAAGGTCGTCGCCTTGCAACTGAAAGGTTGTGGTTTCGAATCCCACCCGCCGCGCAAGGACCTTGAGCAAGTCCTTCACTCACAATTGCTCATGGCGCTTCGGCGTGTAAACTCCGACACATCTGCGTGCTGTAGTCGGGACCGCTTCTGAGTAGTAGGAGACTTGAAGGGCGGTATAGAAATGTGTTAATAGAGAAAAAGAAAAATAGAAATATCAACCATTAAATTTGTAAACTTGGGTTATTCAGATTTTATTACGCACACCTTCCAGAGTGGCGTGTCACATTATGTTTGACTTTTTACACTATAAATTTGAGATATCATTTGTTTCGTATATGCAGGTTACTTCCCAGTGGTACAAGGGAATCCATGGATTCGACACCCTTCTTCAGCAGCCAAATCTCCTGTGTGGATGGATTGCTGGTTCTGAGGCAGAGCAGATGGAAGATTTATCCGATGACCATGTGCTGAACGTCTGCCACGAACTTCTTCAAAGGTTCACTGGGGATAAAACGATACCAAAGCCAACGAAGATCACCAGGTATTCTTTATTTCTAAGTTTAATTTGTCCTACATTTATGTCATTGTACTTTTTCGGTTTTCTAGGGCATAACCAAAATCCGGTCCAGAAATCTGATTGAACTGGATTTGGGCTAATCAGAATATTTCGGAATTGGAATGTATAGCCCTACAAATTTGCTACAGACAGGGGCAAACAAACAGAGAGAGGCATGGAGACGGCTGAGTAACAGTCTCTTTGCCTCTGTCTGTCAGTGTTAATTGATTATTCTGTGATTTCTTACAGGTGAGGTCCCTCCCTTTTAATGAATAATCTTCCTGAGGGCTGCTGTGCCTGGTCAACCTGGGTATACTTATTAGGATTTGTGTAGCAACAATGCGGCATACATGTTGATCGCCTGATTAATTGCCAAGCAATGGCTTTTACTATCCTTTATCTGAACTCCGTTTTAAAAGTTAAATCGGTCATGCCCTACTGTTTTCTATATTGATCAGGTCCTCGGATAGCAAATCAACATATTTACCACTTGCTCACTTTTATGCAGGAAAGTAATGTTTTATCTCTGCATCGTTGATGACATTTTGCTGCATCTGGTTTATTTGACCACCAGTTGTGATTAATGCTTACAAACATTACTAGGTACGCACAAGTGAGAGCAGAATGAGTTGTACTTAGGTCAAGGTGTCATCTTGAGAATTAGCAAAATTTCGAGGCCATACAGTTGTATCATGACAAAATAGTTTTCCATTTATTTGCGATACACAAAATTGCACTTTCTAATGAGGAGAAGAGTTAGGTTGGAAATATTCTACTATGCTCTGTTTTAAGTGGATTGATTGTGATTTTGCTGCTGTGTAGGACGAAATGGTTCAACGATCGTTATTCCATTGGCTCCTATAGCTACAGACATACAGGCTCCACAGCCGGAGACTGTGATGAACTGGCGAGACCATTGCCTTCTGAAGAGGTACTTCTTAGTAACAATATTATCCACAATATCTGGGGATGTTGTTGTTGTATGAAATGTTGGAAGAATAATGATGATTGTGTTACTGTAAGAATTTTTTTAATTAAGGCTAAATTTATGGGAACATATTGCTTTGAGTAATCAACTTTTCATTCCTGCTGACAGCAAGAAATTAAATTTACGGGATTGTCGCATTAACTTGGACAAAAAAGGCATTGAAGAAAATATCAATTTAAAGGTACACTACTCTATAATAGCTATGATTCATGGGACAAGACTGAATAACAAAATGATTCAAGGTACAAGAACTTGATAACAAAAATAACATTAAATAGACAATGGATCAAGATCAAGGATCATACATGTATTGATTTATTAAGGATGATAACAGTTGTACAAGACTGCACTTGATAAAATAACATGTTTCAGTTGATGGTCATGGTTTTGAGTGTATAACCTTCGAGTCTCCAATTTACAATCATCTCCAAGGATAATTTTGCCTGATGACAGTTATTGGCCTCATTTTGGCAATTTGTTTGTTCTCTTTGCCTTCATGTTCATCATGCAACACGAAGCGGTCTCTCTTTTGTGGCCGATGCTCTTGGGCATCTGCTGGAGCTGCATTTCTATTTAGGACAAATTGCACGGTCTTAACTCTTCTTTAAGTCTTTAACATGGATAGGGATTGGGTTTCAACGATCATTGTTAAAGATGAGCATTCTCTTCAGCTACGTTTGAGTAAGAACCGTCTCTGAATAGGCATACAGAAGGGTCGAGTCGGATGATGTTTATGTTGACAGCCAAGTTTAAGTGTAACTGCTTGCTTTTGATATGGATGTGGTTGTGTGAAATTCTTAGTGTATTGGACGACATATTAGGTTATTATCTGTTTTTTGTTTTCAGGAACCGCTGTTGCAGTTCGCTGGTGAGGCGACGCACACCACCTACTTCTCAACGACCCATGGCGCCCTTCTCTCAGGCAGACGAGAGGCCGAACGACTGGCCAAGCGTTACGAGACCCCTACGAACTCAGTCTAAACACTGCAGGTGTCTTGAGGTTCTGCTGAGTTGCCATTTCGAATGGAACTTAGAATGCAAAGGACATTACCTGCTGTGTTTAGGTTTTCGAGATCATGATTGAGAAACTAGTAGCCAAATATATTAATTATTTTATTCCATTGGTGATTTGTGTGTATTTTATGATGAATGAACTATGTTGTGAGATCAAGTGAAAATGACAAATGTGTTAAACCCAATATTCATGAAAGATGTGTTAGGAATTTAAATGCCTTTCCTTAAAGAGATGACCCAAAGGTTTAATGATTTGTAAGGAGCCTAACTTATTGCATAGATGTTGCTTAGACTGAGAACTAGGAAATTAGCTTTAAAAAGCAAAAATGTAAAGTTTGAGCGAAGAGTCGAGTTTCTTGACGAAGATACAGATATCAATTCATGATGAACTTTCAGATGAGAATTCCAAGCGGTCGCTTGTCTTGACGTTGCTAAAACAGTGTAAAATGACATTTGAATGTATGTCTAGTCAAGTAAACTGATTAGTCAAGTTAGGATATCCTAATCGATCTTGGTTAAACAGGGGACCAGAATCTGAATTTCCTCATAAATTAATTTGTGTAGGCATTATTACTGCAAAGAACAAAATACACAACTCGTATGATGTATTGTTTCATTTGTTGATGATTCTTGCTAAGGCTGCCAAATGATATTTACAGTGGACTGACGAAGCATCGTATTATGACACTGCACAATTACACAGTGTAAATGTGTGTTAGTTTGTAAACTTTACATATCTGTATGGTAAAATTTTACAAATGATTTATTTTATGAAATAAAGCCATTTCTCTTACACGCAATTGCTAAGCTACTTTTTGGTTGTGCTGTAAAACTGCATTGTTGTGGTGTTCCAGTTTACTGCATTCATTCTGGCCATTTATATAGCGCCTCTTCAAGAAACTACTCAGAGGCGCTTATGTTTGTGAAACATTTATAACATGCAGATTTATTTTGTTACTGTGTATTTTTTGCTGTAAATTCTTTACAAATGCAGTATAAGTTCTGACTTTCATGCGTTGGTCTTACTCAAGTGACTATCTGATTAGAATTGTCATTAACAGTATTTCTCAGTAGATATTTTGTTCAGCTAAACACATTTCTTGCAAACTGTATGAAGCTTAGTATCTGTAATCGTTTCTTTGCAGATATATTTATGCAATTATTTGTAGCATTTGGCTTTTTTTGAAGATGAAAGTAAAGCATGGCTGGGTTTTTTCAATTTCTTTATTGGTTCAGTCGTTTTTTGCTGAAAATTTTGTCAAATTACACTAAAACCAGGTTGTTCCAAGCAGGGCCGGATAACCTCTTGGGGGCCCCATGCTAATTGTCCTTGGAGGCCCAATGCCAATGTGGAAGGAGGCCGATGTTGAACTGAACATGATATGATGTCAAAGTTCATAGTAGGCCTATGCTAATTCCAACTCTAGTCTAGGGTTAACAAGATTGAACTGTGGCTGCTGTTCCATCCCAGTTCCTGTCCCATGATCTGTCTTAGGGGTCTGCCCTCAGCACCCTGGTTGTTGACCCCATATTTTGAGCTGGTTCCTGACATGGTGTTCAACCTGTTTCTGGTATCCGTCCTATCTGGTTCTGCATTGGCCTCTAATCTAAGAGTGTACTCTGGTCCCCGACCTTTTGACATCAACAAGTAGACTGTAGAAGCAACCAGTGCAAATTAGACGACCATTCCACTGAAAACGACACAAAGGCTCCTTATTAAGGGTCGCATGTTTCTCTATAATTACCAGCATTATCTAACACGGTGTTGACATCCTAAATTATTGCATGAGGTGTCTGCTATAGGCCTTATAGACCTACATCTGCCAAACTAATCTGAGATAGCAAAGAGCAGACTGTTGTAACTAACTGATTTTGGGAACCCTATATAGACCGTGAACTTAATAAATCTACCGACCATTAGAGGCAGCCACGACGTTGATGTGTGAAGTGACATGCTAAGATAAAACGATAGTTGGGGTAACATCGTCATAATTTTCTTACGTTATGATCTTGTAAGCCTGTGCCATACATCCACCAAATCCTCTAACCAAACCATTTTAACTATTTTTTATTTCCTCAAAGAGCAGTGCCAATTTATCCATCAACTGTTGCCCATGAGGAATAATTTGAATCAGTGAATCACAGAACTCATAATTATGCTGCCTCAGAGGCACATTTAAGGGGGTTTTACAGGTTCAAACCCCCGAAAGTTTTTCATCAAATTTTTTCATTAGTTCAAATGCAAAATATCTGCAATACCCCCTCCGAAAATAGTTCTGTTGTAATTTTTGTCAGCGACTTGTCTACAAAAACGGTTGCCAATATAATTGCATTGTAGTTTAGATGAAAAAATTCGAACAAATGGTATGAATGTCTAAAAAATAGGTTATCAGTGTTTAATTTATGGGTGCAGCATCGTTTTCTCGCTGTAGAGAGAAAATTAGGAAATGTGTTTAATCAGCAATCAAAATTATTACTAAACAAGATCAGAAAATTTGGGCACAAAACCCCCTCAAATTCTTTTCTTTGGCTACGCCCCTGTGCTGCCTTCGTTTCTGTTTGAGCATAATGGAATACAATAATATGGTGTCATTACTGTATACATACTGTATTATGCATAGCATAATAGCTAGGCTATTTCTTTGACTCGGCTGGACAGCATAGTTGCCAGCTTTTGGACCTTAAAAGTCACATCCTAACTGTCGTCATTTATAGGCATCCATCCATCCATACATACGTGTACATTTATACATTTATCAATCCATAACAAATTTCATTCCTCAATTTATAATATTACTTTATTCATCTATCCATAAATATGTTCATACATCCATCAACCAACCTATACGTCCATCTATCCGTTTATCCACGAGTTTGTCCATCGATTCAGCCACCTGCATACCAACCCATCTATCCATCCATCCAGCTGATAGGGTGGATAGATAATGGAGTTCTCTTCTTGGAATCCTACCTATGCACAGCGCATCTGCATCGTGCCTTCAAACACCGTAGGCCTATTATTATATCCCTGCCAGATTGTCTGCATCAGATTAATTACAAAAACCACGCAGCACTAAGAAGAAAAGATCAAGGAAATGAAGAGGAGGAGGAGGAGCAACAGAAGGAAGAAGAGGAGCAGAAGGAAAAAGCCAAAGTGGGAGAAAGTTGATGAAAGGATAAATAGAAGGATAGACCTGCAGGCTACAGCCGTGGAGCATATCCGATAAACGGCCAGCAGGAATACAAGAGTGGATGACGTGATGGATTGGACGGAGAAAAGCGAAAGGAGGATGAAGATGGTAAAGGAATACTAGAAGCAAGGAATGGGTACGGAGGAGGAATAAGCCTAGAAGTGGAGGAAGAGGAGAGGAGGGTCGAGATTGATGATTAGGCAGCACAGTCAGCACAAGGCAAGGCATCGAAGCCTATCAACGCACGTCACGTGTCGCTATTCATGGCATTTTAGTCTTCGTAGGCCTAGGACTATAGTGGATTATGTAGCCTATGCTCAGGCCTACGTTATTCTTATTCTGGTGTGTCCAACTTGCTCACCATTCACCATACCATAGTAGTAACCAATAGGTCTACTGCACAGTGCACACATGCGTCTCAATTATTGTTATTACGATGCAATGTCTAAGGCAGTTAGCATGTCCAGAGGTCAGCGCTGCGTCTGAATCTATTTTGGTTCAATCACCGGCCGTCATAACATAAACATCTCCTTTGGTTTCCAAGAAGTAGGCGAGTAGCGCTGCATAAATGCAGATTATGTTAATAAGCCTCATTGAACTCGGAGGCTCGGATCTGTGTTCAGTGCGTCACAAGATTAAAAAGAATAATTGTCCGGCGGGTGTTCGTGGTATACGCTAAAATTGCCATGCAGACACAGTCTAGCTAGGCCTACCATGATTATGCGTTAGACCGGTGTGAAGACTGCGTTGAATCTAAGGATGCAGCAGATGCTGCTGCTTAAGTCTTCGACTAGCTGCGACTCAGAAGGTATAATATTCGGGATCTCTTATTACAATTACTTCAGAGATTTGTCAATAATTTAAACTGAGTACGGCGTGGTTTCCGATTGTCTGGTTGTTATAGTTAACGGTTATTTCATTATTTATTCAGACTTTGAGAGATTAAAGTGTAGGTCCATACTTTGAAGTAAACATCACATATCTCAAGGTATTTTTCGGCGGCTGCTTTTCCAGGCAGAGGCATTGACTAAGCTTACGCACACCCCTTCGTCCGCCCTTGCTACTGCGTCTTGGAATAGTCGGTGATCAATCACCAAGTGCATGGATGAGTTGTTTAGCGGTTCATGAAGTTGAGGTGCACGTGGTTATAGGGCGTATACTAGTTATAGATGCATAGATGAGTGGATGCATATAGATGCATGGGTCGATGGCTGACTAACTGGATGGATCATGTAGGCCTAATGTCGTAATCTTAACTCGAAACTTCAAAAGCGGAGTCGCGGGAACCAGTTTATTCACAGGCGCTTAGTCAAATCAGAATTATAAGGCAGAGGGTCAAGATCCAGGAGGTCAGGCAGGAAGACAGACGGCTATATCAGGCGAGTGATGCTTACAGTTTAGACGACGAGGGTGGTGAGAAAAAGAGGGAAATCTGGATAAGATTTTTGAAAGATCTAGCAATGCATTCAGTTGTGAATGGAAGACCTGTGGGGAAACAGCAAGAGGTGGGGTTTTTGTGAGTCCGTAGCATGGATCAAATATTAATTGTCGTAATGTTGGGGAGCTTATTCCAGACACAGGGAACGGCTGTGGCTATAATATGGATAGGGCTCACATTGTAAGTACAACATTTATTCAACTCCTCGGATCCGAAGCGCTCCACTGTAATAATTTATTACAACTTAGACATAGATTTATGCCTAGCCAAGATTTAAATTCTAGCGTATACCCGTGGATCATGGCTTGTGTTCATGCTAGATCTAGACTGCGGTATAGTACGGTCCGTATACGAACAGTGTCTGGCAATCGTGACGACAGTTCGAACGGGCAGAGGTGAAATGGGAGTGGGCTCAGCTGCGGATAGGGTTCTGGGCGCATTTATGGGGTGATTTACAGGTCCTAGTTAAAGTGTAAATAATAACATAGCATAAATTATTAGGCCTTCATAAAGCAGTGAAGCACAATAGACTCACATTCTATACAGGTGTAGGCCTACTTTAGTAGGCTAATTGGATTATAAGCCTACTAAGGTAATAAGACATAGCCCTGCTGTATCGTAGCCTATAGGCCTACCCTGATCAGGTACATGCACGTTGTTAGACATAACCCCAAATCATATTTCTGTTATGAAGGCCTTGTAAAATAAACGTTTACAAACCGGTTCCATAACTTTATACCCTCCAAAGTTTTTCCTCTTTCAGAGTCTTTCTAGCCTGAATCCAAATTGCATCTTCGGATGATATTAGGCTATAGTCTAATTATGAAATGTTTCGACCACGTACGTTCACATGCCATATGGACCCGTGAGCATGGTCTGCATGACGTGTTCGTTGGACCATGACTTGAGTCACGTGACGTCCATTCAAACGGGTGGCAGAGTTAACCTAAGGTCTCATCTTGCATCCGATCAGTGTTTTGAAACCTGAGCAGAGTCAAGGTCATACGATCGCCGTTATTATGTGAGTGGTTGTTTGGCTGACTGTTTAACTCGCCGGTTTAGATTACTTCGTTCAAGTAATCTTGGGATGAATCATCAAGAATAGTTTGATGTAGCCTATCATGTAGGTCTAGATTCTAGACGCTCGTGAATATGCGGGTGCCCTCGTTTAGCCTTCGAGTGGCGCTGAGAAATGTTAACGATTTCAGAGTGTTTGGATGTCTGACTGGATGGAGTCTGGCTGTTTAGATGAATGGCTGAATATCTCAAAAATCGATGGATTAATGGATGGACAGATGGATGGATGGATGGATGGATGGATGAATGGACAGATGTATGGATTGATGGATGGATGGATAGTTGGCTTGATAAGAGAATGACAAGATGAATGAATGCCAGAACGTATGTCTGGACTGAGTAGAATGAACGTCTAGGTGACATCTATTGTGATATCTGTCTGTCCGTCTGCCTGCCTGCCTGTATATCTGTCTGTTTCTATGTCTGTCTGGATATCTAGATTTTCTAATGGTTGTAGCTTATAATTTTTATAACGTATTTGACGTTGAAAATCCTGCGGATCTGCTTTCGGAGGTTCTACAGACGTCGGCGGCGTGCAGTCGACATGGCGGCCCCGTACGGCCCATTATCTCATCCGCAGACAACGCATTGCTGCATGCCACAGACTATGGCTGCGTGTGTGCTTGTACACAAACCAGCTGCAGCGCAGTCGGTCGTCGTCCAAACGCCTAGCTAAGCCTGAGGCCGAGACGATAGGCCTTACTGCAGGCTGAGTCTATAG
>JAQFXW010002600.1:0-12863 GCA_034693945.1 Dendrobaena attemsi
TAGGGTACGTTGCACGGGATAGGGTAAGTATCTTTTATATTACGATATTGATCGCGTTTCGAGTAAGTAAGTAAGTATATTCTTTGAAATTGTGTTATTTGATTAAAACTGCCCGTAATTTTTACGGGTTACAGCTAGTAATAATATAATCAGCCTATCTGGTGAATATACGGCTCTGGTAGAATGCAAAATGCATGAGACACACTATTGTAGCGCATCATCGATTATTGCAAGAACACACAGTGAAGCGAGAACTGAACACCTGCAGGACGACGTTTGCATGAATTAGAACGGTTGTAGGTTGGTCTGACATCGGATACAGCTTCCTGATCGGTGAGGACGGTCGTGTGTACGAGGGTCGTGGCTGGAACGTCGTCGGCGCCCATACGTACATGTACAACAGCGTCTCGTACGGGTTCCGCGTCATCGGTAACTTCATGACCCGACCACCGAACGAATTGGCCCTCAACACAACACAGAATATCATCGAGTGCGGAGTTCAACTGGTTAGTATACGACACTTCCATACAACGACCACTCGAACAGTGTCTATGCTAGTCCTCATGCTATGGGGGGGGGGGAGGGACTCAAGGGAGGAACCCTACCTTGTCTAAGTCCGGAAAAAGTTGTTGACCTTTTTTAGTCATTGCTTGTAGGCCTTATAAACTTGATGACTTTTTTGAAAACCTCTTTTTAAAAGGCCTATTAATAATTATTCTTTTCAGTCGCGTTATACTTTAAACGTTAAATACACATATTACATTTTTTTCATGCTCTCCAGTTCTTCTGAGGGGCAATGTTAATCCTGGGGGGGCTTCCCTACGCTGGTCTAGATTAAACACTGTCGAATAGTAGTGGCATCTTCCAATTTATGTAGCGCCGCTATAACAGGGACACGATGGTAGGCGAATTATATACTTCCAACCAAACACAGTTGAAACGCGATCGAACATGATTGATGATCAGGCGGAAAATATGCTGTATTGTGGGAGCATGGTGGTATAGTGGCGCATTGGATGCCTTGTTGGAGGGTTCCAGGTTCAATTCCATCTTAGGCCACTACTTATGGATCTTGAGCAAGTTCTTCAATTGCTCTCGGGAAGGGTTAAGTATAACGGATTAGACGCTGGTAAGAATAATTGAAGATCTGAACTCGGTCCCCATAGATTCCTATAGGTAACACTCAACATTCTTTCGACAGATGGCGCAATGAATGAGGCGCTTCGGCGTGTTAGCCCCGACTCTGGATCGTCACTGTAGTTGGTGGCGCCTCCTCTGAACAGTTCGTTCTAGGAGAGGAATTGTATAATAATACTCGAATACAATGCTATGCTACTGGATGTGTGGCACTCCAAAGAGACAATTCCTGCCAGTAAGTGTAATATCTCTTAGGTATATATATATAATATATATATCACTTGTCAATCACTGGTTGAAACAACCGGAAGGTGACACATTTGAGTGAAGTGATTACAGCCACATGTAGTTTACACATTGAAAGCAAAACTTGTTACCAGAATAAACAATAATCGAACTGTTATCATGGATGCAGGTTTACGTGGTCCAGCCTGAACTGAACATTAGCCTATAATTATCAGAACTGGTTACATGCTAATCTAAATTGTATTATTCTGCAACAAAATGTATATTGACTTCAGAACGCCATTAATTCTCGATATACCTGTTGTTTTTGTTACATCTCCTCGACTCAGTTATGATCTTTAAACAATTAGACTCAGCCCGAATCAAAACCTCCTTCAAGCCAACCAGATTACTCTAGTTCGTACTCTCACCATAGGACCAAGCATATTCACATCAATCCTGTCGTTAAGTCACTCCACCATCTCAAAATACATGGAAAGTAGGCTAAGATGCAGAATTCTGTCGTATATATACACCACAATTCCATCGTCTCAGACCTCATCGGTGACAATTACTATTCACGGCCCAACGACTGCGGTCAAAAACTCCCTCCCGAAATATCTGCTCTAATCCTAGTCTCGTGCCTCACAGTCATTTCACCAAAACTGAAACATTAAAAATGATAATGACGACAAAAATGATGAATATGATGATGATGATGATGATGATGATGATGATGATGATGATGATGATGATGATGATGATGAAGATCCAACAGTCCTCGTCTGTATAGCCCTCTGGATCTTTACTGGAACTGATTGTACGGCTATCAAGTTCGTTTTAGGTATCCAGGTCAACTCATAAGCGCCTCTGAATAAGCTGGACCACACATCTTGGCCTTTTAGCATTGTATAAGTTTTACTATTACGATTAGGATAACGATGGGAATTGTGCTTGCATTCAGTTCAAGGCTAATGGTACACGCCTATATGTCAGTCTTGATTGGAATATTTGTCAGTAGTTCATTTGAATAGTTCGTGACTATACTAAAGTATACGCTATAGTTAGACTATTACACGCTGCATAATAACGTTCCGTATACGACTAGTGTCCGTTCCATGCCAGTCAACTTTAGGCCTACTATACATGTAGTTGCTAAGCTAGTGTTTCGCGCTCTGCTATATTTTGCCTATTTAGGTGTCTTTGCTCATCAGGGAGTAGTCTAGAGCATTCCTTTGACTGTTGTAGGGTCATACATTTTCGGATTACAAGCTATTTGGCCACAGAGACGGAAGATGCACAGAATGCCCGGGAGATTATCTCTACGCCATCATTCAAACATGGCCTCACTACAGCCTCAACACCCCCATCAAAAAATACTGCAGTGGCAGCACGAAACCATCGACCAGTGTAGCTGTAGCCTCGTTGTGGATGGGGTTCGAATCCTGGTTTCTAGCGAGGGTCCTGCTCTTTATGACGTTCTATTCTCTTCAGTAGATCTATGGATACGAGCAGTGTATAAGTCTGGGTTCTGCTGGACCGCTACGCTTTGGGTTGATCTGTAGCGTAGTACTAGCGCCTTTAGCGAATCACGATGAACTATTATGGTTCCCAGCCGCCTTCTCGTTAAGAGTAATGCTCCCAAATCCTCTGTGCTACCATGCATGGAGACGTTCATCATCAACATCATCTGGAAGCTGTTGATTGGGATCTGCGTGTGTGCGCGAGCCTATAGAACCAACTGAAGTTGACTCTTCTAAGTAAACCGTGCTATGCTTTGCTATCTGACAAAATGTGTCTTTGTTCGACGACATTTTAAATCATAAACGCAGCGCTGAGTGCAGCTCGGACTATAGGCCCTAATCCTATATTGTATTGCGCGGTATTGTCAAGCTGCGGGTGCGTGAGAACTTGAAATTAATAATAAAAGAATACCTGTATTACAAGCGGAGAGACAAAATATTTATTGAAAATTAGTCTGCAGGCAAAGTTTATGCAACTATATAGTCCTATCACACTGTAGTTGTTTTTTATTACATGTACAGTGTATGTCGTGTTCGCTGCAGGTATCTATCTTTTGATGCGACTCGTTATAGGGACTTCTTCTTTTGGGTGTTTTAGGAATATACACTTCCGGATTACGAACAGTTTGGCCATAGAGACGGAAGGTGCACAGACTGTCCAGGAGACTTTCTCTACGCCATCATCCAAACATGGCCGCACTACAGCTTTCGTCCAATTCCAATCTACTGCTAAACCAACATTTAATAACCTGCTGCAACTGCAGTCAACGGCAGACTATATTATATCGGCCCATTGTTCTCTGACCATCTTACCCGACTGATAAATTACACCAAGTCTGCTGTCTTATTTATCAACATTCCACTCTCCATGGATCCAAATCTCTAGATAAATTAAACAGAGCGTGCACGCGGTGTTGGGCTAATTATAGCAAAAGACCTTATTCTAACTTAAAATGTATTCTAGTTGTTAAAAAAATTGTTAACCGTACCACCAAAAGAATGCAATTTCAACTGAATGTTGTATTTTACTCTGCGACACTCTTTAGTCAGCAATCAAAGCTAGGCAACGGTGCTACGAAGCTATTAGGTATTTTTTACTCGGTGCTTAGTTCATCATTCCATGATTTGTGTTCAATGCTCATACTGATAAGGACGTGCACACATTCTACAGCAACTGCAATGCATAGCCTTGTCTTCGGAAATGGTATTCTAAATGTCGATCTCAAGTTCTCAACAATTCTAGCAGTCACATACAAAATACGTTCAAACTTGGCTGTGGACAGTTTGAATGCTCATTGGCCTGCCCTATAGAGTTGCCTTAAAACCTTCAACACAGAAAAGAAATGTCCTTAGCTTCTGTGGGTCTACTGGTGACTCTTTTCATAACACCGAGTTATTCTTTTCTGACAAATTAGCTAATTGTGTTCAATGGCATTATGCATCATAGAAGCCAGCGCGCAGATACACCTCGGAACTTGTACGGGACACTAAAATTTAAGTTAAAATATTGTATGGAACGGTATTGCAGAGCAGTGGTATACGACAGCATGAGATTAATAACGATGTTACAAACGAGAGACGAAAATAATCATTAGGTTATTTGTTTTGCCATGCAAACTGTTTGCAGCTATATCACACTATTCTCTGTTCATACCTCAAGTTATGATTCGAATCGTCATCGTTATAGGGACACTCTTCTTTTTGGGTGTTTTAGGAATATACACTTCCGGATTACGAACAATTTGGCCATAGAGACGGAAGTTGCACAGCATGTCCAGGAGACTTTCTCTACGCCATCATTCAAACATGGCCGCACTACAGCTTTCGTCCAATTCCAATCTACTGCTAAATTAAACAGATTCCGATGCTTCAACAATATTCCTCGCCCAACCTTACCTGACTGACGAATTAAACCAAGTCCGTTGTCTTTGCTACAGTCTTTTCCCTTTCCATCCTTATCTGTAATTAAGAAATTAAACAGATCTTTCTGTGTTAGTCAGACTTTATTTTAGCCTAAGTAATATTATATTCTAGTCTCAACATTTGTATTCCGCCTTCTGGTTGGACTCGTTATCGTTATCGGGACTTCTTTTTTGGGTGTTTTAGGCTTATACTCTTGCGGATTACGAACAATTTGGCCACAGAGACGGATATTGCACAGAATGTCCAGGAGATTTTCTCTACGCCATCATACAGACATGGCCGCACTACAGCTTCCGACCAATTCCAATCCACTGCATGCTTAATTAAATCATCTGCTGTGTGAACTATATTCCTCTACTCATCTGATCCAACATGGCTGCTGATTGATTATACCAATTCCGCTGTATTTATTGTTTACAACATTCCTTTCCTACCCCGCCCTTCTGTAGCTATCGTTCTGTGTTGCTTATAGCCATTGAATAATTGATTTCAACTTAGACGTATTCTAGTGTCAGTACTTGCAATCTACTGCTTGTTAACTGCATCACTCCAAGCTAACAGTTTAAACCGAGTCTGGTTTTAATATTTTGCTCCGAGACATTTCTCAGCCAACAAAATATCATAGCTAAACAATCGAACCTGTAGCCTACAAACGACGTTTAACTCAGAGCATGTAATAAAAGAATTATGTTTTACCATTCCATAGTTTCTGTTGAAGCTTTTCAATTCAATTCATGATTTTCTATTGACAAGAACAAGAACAAGACAGTATAACATTGACAAACAAGCAAGGTTAAACATATAATTATTGTCATCGCTCAAAGTCAACTGGAAGACCTAAAAGAGATTATTATCCGGCTAGAATGGATCACCTACAGTTTACATAATAAGAGTATAACAGTAAGATGGCTAAATTTAATTTTGACATAATAAGTATTATACTGTCAAATCATGTCGTTAAACTGATGAAACTACTTTCAAAAGATTATTAATGTCCACAGTTAGTAGTAGGCCAAGATATAAAAAAGCTTATTCAATGCCTTGCTATTTTCATTTGTTTGCTGACTTATGCTTGTGCCAAAACGTTATTTTTTCAATCGGATTTCATTTTCATAATAATTAGACATAATTATTGGACCTATATTTCGTGCAATGATAGTCGCCTTATAACGCTCTTTTGCAATCAATGGATGAATCAATGAATCCAGCAACCCATTCGCACATACAAGTATAATGTATGTACGTATGTATTTCTATACCGACCTTTACAGTCCACTACTATTCAGAGGCGGTTCAGACTACAGCAAGCAGATGTGTCGGAGTTTACACGCCGAAGCGCCTCGAGTAACTGTGAGTGAAGGACTAGCCTAAGATCCCTACGCAGCGGCTTTGGTAGGAATCGAACCCGCGACCCTTCGGACGCAAGGCGGCGACTCTCCCACTTTCGTCACCACGCCTCAAATTAGGTAGGCCTACATGTAGATGCATTTCTGTTTGCTTCCTAGCTAATAGAGAACAGCAGAGACTAATAATAATAATAGTAGAGCGGATATTATGCAGCTGTTGTCGGCCATTGGACCTCCAGGTAGTTCGCGTCTGCGCAGTGAATCAAATCAATGTCCTTTGCTAACAGCAATTATTGTCTTGAGTTACACGCGAACCCGTTGCTATAGAGAGCAATCTGCGATCGAATTCTATTCAACGTCCCGTGGACACTGCAGTTTCTTTGTCTCATGATGCCCACCCATATAAATGGCGGTTAATTCAGTCGTCCTCGCACGAAAAAAGAATCGATACATCGTTGGCAACACTTGCGTCAGACAAGATTATCGATACGTCATTATGTTCCGATCGTCTGCTAAGTTTCTGTCGTCTGTGGCGCAACTGAGTAGTTACGATCTATGATCATCAATCAATCAATCCATCAATCAATGTCTACTAATGAATGAATAAAAATCGACCAATCAGTATTCGTTCAATCAACGTGGGAATCTGTTTGAACTATGCCACATGTATATTTTTTTTATCTTTAGCAGCGTAAGCAATTAAGTAGGCCAATACCCTGCGCTACAGATTTCGCTAGGCAATACTTGCTTAATATGTGACACCTTGATCACTTAATTGATTGGCAGCAACCTCGATCAAAATATATAACAATGATCCATCGAGAAATTTAATCAAAACAAAATAAAAATGAAGTTAACGAAGATCTCTTTCTCGGCTGCATGGTCCGGACAGATTACATAAACCTATACAATTCAATTGCATAATAGTGCGTATACAAACTCCCATCATCATTCCGATGCACCAAAATTGACCCAATGACTTTCAGAGTAAATGACAACACAATTATTAGGCCTATATATAATATATATGACTTTGTCAAATCTGTTTTAAAGCTAGAAGCTGTTCATGGGTGAGCGCAATTACTTTAGTGGCAACGCTATCAATATGACTTTTACTTCTTTTATAGTCAAGAGTTGGATGGTCTGTTATAGCGTATGTAGTCAATTGTTCAAGCAGCGCCAGCGTTTCAGTATAGGCCATATTGCTATAATTATACTTCCTATCGATTAGCATTGGCTCCTTAAAACGTCCGTACGCATCTTAAAGTCCTACGCAAAATAGACATCCTGATTATAGTATCATATATAGTATCATGTAGCTCCTTTATTTTATTACGTATTCATACACAAACGTATAAAACGAGTTTGTGTAAAGACGCCTATTATGGATATAATACAAAGCCGTACATCCATGTTATAGATTGACAGAAGCGGACAAAAGGAGTGACACTGCAGAGAGAAGAGACAACACGAAGACGACTCTGCAGTCGCATAACTAAAGACAGACATAGACAACCAAACAGGTAATAGGACACGCAGAGAGACAGGACAGATTCTGTAGTCAGATCAAGGAGTCGGAGACGATCGACTGGAATGGGCCAAAAGCAAACACCGCAGTATAGATCATTTCGAGGCTAATGCACGGCCATTTATTCTGCGCCCGTCTCTAGTTACTCTTCGCTGTTACGTTACGATGCTATTCTGAGAGATCGAGTGAGTCCATAGCAACCAATTGTCTCGACGCACAATCACCAGAACACACTTCGTCTCCACCGTCACGCTCCATTCAGCTGCGTCGGAACGTGACCAACCTGTGCTCACGGTTGATATCAGTATAGTAACCACTGATTCAACCCTCCCCCGATTCTCTCCCATCACTGCCGCCAAGGTTCCTGCTGCTGCTGCTGCTGTCCTTCATCTTTGGTGATGTCATGAGAGAGCGAGCTTTTTCTAGGAATAGACGGAGTAGAAGATCACTAGAAATGAGCTTTGCATTAGTTTTCAATAAAGCATTTAAAAGCTTTAAATTCGGAATCGGTCTCGTCACAGTTAATCTGCGGATGAGCGCACGCTAATGTCAAAATTAGTCTAATCAGGATACAAGTTGTGTATAGACTCAGGTAAGCACTGTCCCATTATTCTGGAATGCTTAGAATGACTCCTTCAGCAAAAGTTTTCAATGCTAGAATTTGTGTATGTTGGAAGTAGATATCATCAGCACTCATAGTGTCAGGCCCTAATAGGCCTACTACTCATGCTATTCGATTAAGTTTCAATCAATCAATCGCTTATTCTGGTTTAGTGCTCAGCATGCAGGTGTCAACTGCTGTACGGGTGTGCTTTGAGTGTGAGAGAGTAAGCCAGTGGTTAATTTTCGTTATTGTTGTCTTATTTCCTTTAAAAATGTCCATGCATCAACTACAAACTCTTTAGTTACATCTATTGAATTACTTTATATAAGACATATACAATGTAATGTATATGTAATATAATGTAATATGTAATTATAGGGGCCTATATTACACTCTTACGTAGATTTATTCTTCTGCATGTTTAACGTAGGCTACCTCTAAAATCATCAGTAATAAATGGCAGGAATTAAGTTTTAAAAAGTTTTCATCTTCCAGCGGAGGGAATGAAGTACAGGCTTATCGTCAGCAATTTCTTAAGAGGTTGCGGCACAGTAGGCTGAGTTGCTGGACAAACTGGATGGTCTGATGCAATATGATAGAAATCAATATAGGGCAGTCTCTGAGCTTCATGTAGGCTTAGCGCACGAGCTATTCAGAAAATTATCCGTCTTAAATTCATATAGCGTGTGAGTAAGAAGCTTTATTGCGTTATGTTTCGAAAATAGATTATTCTTGTTTTTGACCTATAACCTCTACGAAGTCAGGTACGCCATGAGAAATTTGTATTTCGTTTTCAAGTCATGTGTCTGGCAGAGAATGTTTGTGCAATTGGTTTATATCCGTTGTCGCTTGAGTTAGGAGACCATTCGACTGTTCTTAAGACCTAACGGAGACCAACGCTGATTCGTAAAAAGACCTTCTGAATAACATCGGGGTCTAATAGTAAATTTGATATTTTGTCATTCTGAATAACATAGGGCCCTACTCGAATATTTCTTAGTTTTAGCTTTATCTCACTCTATATATATTTTCAAATGTATATTTAATGTATATATTATATAATTATATCCTCAACAGGATGAACAAAAATTCTCTGAATGATTCGTCTGCTGACTATCGATCGTATCCAAATCCATTGAACGATTTTACCTTCACTTACGTTGACCCTTCGAGATCCTCCGTTCAACCGACTATCGATCATAAGAGATCATCATCCACTGATGATCCTAATGTCGATCAGAATGAAACGTCTGTTGATCGGGGACCAAATGGATCATCGGCTGCTGAGACGGGTAATAACGAGGATGATGATGACAGTAGTGATGCCTACGATACGGACCTAGACAACGACGAGAAAGGTAGACCTACATGCTACATTACTCTTCTCACTTGGCTATATTTTGTATTCGAAATCCTAATCGTAGAAGAATAATCTAAAAACTCATAAATCACCAATGCAAAGCCTAGATCTGGGCACCATCTGATTCACGAGTATCGCATTTTGTTAAATGGGTAGTCAAAAATAGTCCGCGGTGGTCCGAGTTCGATTTCTAGAAGGTCAGAAGGGTAGAGCAAAGGTATCGTTTAGGACTTCATGCTGGTACCAATGTAGGGCGATCTTCTATCCGCTCAGCTGCCCGTGGTAAACTTTTGGTTCCCCGGAAATGGACTTCTACGGTGCTGCCCTGAAGCGCCGTGCTTTTCAATTGCTGTTCCTGAGTTATGGAATGACATTCTTCTAACTTTACTCTTATTGCCAAAAGACTCTTCTCGTATCTTAAACTCTCAGACGCTACTCTTAAATGTTGCTTTCTTGCCGGGCCTCATTTATGGGTGCCTGCGAGCAATGTTCTTGAAGTGGCGCTCTAGAATTTATTTTATTTATATAGAAAATACAATTATATAGTCTACCGCCTCGAAATATACACCGTCCTCAGAAACGTCTTCGGGGATGATATCTGCGCTGAACGCTCGCGGATAAGCTGTTGCCCTTCGCTTGACTCTCGACTGGCACTTCTGAAATTTAAAATTTAGCATTATGATTACGATTACTATGACACTTACAACGACAATAGGCCTATACAAGTAAAAAAATATATTTGTCAAAAGCTGCATCATGCGAAGCAGTAGGCCTAAGTGACGCTAAGCAGAAATATGCAAGTTTGACAATAGAATTCTATGCCCAGCAGAGAAAGGCAGACAGCTGAGCGATGATGTAGCTCCATCAGTTCGTCTGTATGAGACGATGTGCGCCAAATATTCGACAGTTCCACAGACGACGATTAAGAACGGATTGGAGAGCAGCGATGTCAGCATCCGACACAGGAGCCTCAGCACCAAAGACATGGCTTCACTTGCAATCGCCCTAACGGTAAGCATCATCATGGCTTCTGTGACGACAACCAACTATACGATGGCTTAATGTATATTCTGTCTTTTTGTAGAAGATTCGATCAGTTGCTTTTGTTCAGCCACATTCATCCGAAGACTTCTATAGCGCCTTTTCGAGGGGTCTGCCACACTCAGAGGCTCCTGACTACAGCGCTGATGCTGAGTCGGAGATAGTTCACACGCGTCTGAGCGCCTAATTTACTACCTAGTCCTATAAAAGACGGTTAACTCAAACCTAGATACATACATACATACATAACCTTTTATTGATTCAAACCAAAATCCAGACGAGTATAACAAAACACAGGTAAAAGTAGAAACATCTAACTAATCAGCTCATATAAAGAAAAGTATAAAACTTTAAATAGTAAGTAGAATGTTGGAGGCCGGGATAATGCAATCTTTGATCTTTCACATCATTGCCTTATCCGTAATAATAAGCCTCTCCCCACAGAGCCGTTACGAGTGAAAGACTTCCGGAGCCAAATCATACTATCTTGCTCACCTTAACAGCAACAAGTAAGCCTACTGCTGTTAAAAGTGGTTTTCAAAACAGCCACAAGCGTTCTTCCAAGGCTGTTCATATAATGGTCTACAGCGTTTAATTCAGTAGTAGCCTAATGTCATAGCATGTTATTGCATAGAAATTATAATTTGAGATGTAATTATTTATTGATGTTGTAGAAGTCTTCGACGGAAGTAGTCGATCTGAGGGGAAACGATTTGAGAGGAGAGGGAGCTGTTCTCATCCGAACGGCTATAGCCGTCAATCCAACCATTACTTATCTGGTTAGTATGCGGTAATTTCAATCCAACCATTACTTATCTGGTTAGTATGCGGTAATTTCAATCCAACCATTATCTGGTTAGTATGCGGTCATTTCAATCCAACCATTACTTATCTGGTTAGTATACGGTCATTTCCGTTGCATAATGGATTAATCATGATTAGCGCTCTGAACTTAGAATTGGGCGTTTGAAGTTAAAATAATTATAAAGCGTTGAGACAATTATTCGTTTCGACTGGGATTAAACTTTTCAACTGTGCTATGCCTAAGTCTTAGAATTAGACCTAATCCCGGATCAAGATGGAACAGAGTCTGACGCATGATATTCTGCGCTACAATTGAGAAAATCTGTGTGAACTATCAAAGCAGATTGGCGATGTAAATATGGCTGTCCTTTGGATAAACAGTATCGCAAGTAAAGTTGTATCAAACAATATTATATTGAAATACTCTCTCCATTTGCTTTAGGATTTATCGGAGAATAACTTGGGCAGCGTGTCCGACGGAGCCATGGTAATTGGCGAAATGCTTCGATACAATAAAACACTGATTACACTTCTTTTATCAGGTATCTTACCTATATCAATCAATCAATCACTCAATGAATTAATTTAAACTTGACATAGGATGGCTGCTGAGAGGCATTCTCGATCAAACCACGTCACAACTGTAACTCTGTGGTCTACTGGGTGGCTAAAACAAATGCCCCACCGGACAAACAGAAATTTCTCAGCAATCAGAAGAGTTTTTTAAATCAAAATTTCAGGTTTCATGAAGGAGATATTTAGTAACTTTTCTGAAAAATTTATATAAAAAAGTATCATTGCTTCAAGATTTACAGCTTGTTTAATATTCTATTTCTTTTTAGAAATTTCTGAAAAATTTACGTAAAAAATGACCCCGCTATGGATTTTCCTAATATTTCGGTCAAAAGTAGGAATTTTCAAATACAATTTCATGGACTGAAAGGCAATTCATATCTACATATAGCTACCAAATTTCACCAAAATACTGTGATCAGGACAAAAGCTATTCAACTTTAATGACGTTAATGCTTTTTGATCGTTCAAATAGCGTTTAACCGTCTTTTATGAATCTTTTAATAAAATTGTTCAGGCTTAAACGTGATTCACATAATATACATATAACAGCCAAATTTCATCAAAATTTCACAAACCCAACAAAAGTTACAGCACCTTTAGTGAGTCGACCTGCGGTATTCTGATAATTCGAAAAGGGAAACGCAACAAATGTTACAAGATAAAGTGTTGTAAATTATTTTGTTGCGTTAGAGATATTTGGATAAAATTTGGGTGTTATATGTCGATATGAAATGCCTTTAAGTCTGTAGAATTTCATTAAGAGATTTTTACTTTTGACGGAAACATAAACTGTTAA
>JAQFXW010002601.1:0-12863 GCA_034693945.1 Dendrobaena attemsi
TGGAATCAGTCAATACGCCGTCGATCTACTCAGACGTATGTCACTCCCACTTACAGTCATCGCTCTCTTTCTCTGTTAAGTATAGGCGTATGGATACACGGCAAAGCACACTTTAATGTAAACTCCGGCACATGCAGTATGGCAAGGCACAAGACGGTCAAGTGGGGGCAAGATATCATCGAAGCTATATTGTAGGCCTACACCGGCAAAGACACATTTAGTCCTCAACCTTCGTGTGTTCTACTTGACAGTGCTCTCACTTTCTCACAACACTTCTACTCCCTTATCGCTCGTTCTTGCTATTTCCACCTTCGTCGCTTACGAATTATTCGGAGGTCTGTTTCTTCAGAAGTGCTTCAAACACCGGTTAATGCCTCAAGACCGCACCTGCAAGACCGAGACCGAGACCAAGACCGCACCTTCAAGACCGAGAGACCAAGACCAAGACCGCACCTTCAAGACCAAGACCAAGACCGGCACCTTCAAGACCGAGACCAAGACCGCATTTTTCGGTCTCGAGACAATCTCGAAACCAAGACGGCTGTCTCTAGACCACATCACTGCTCCTATACTTCGATCTGCTCTGCTCTCTGCCTCACTTCTAACTGTTGTCCGCACCTTGAAGTCTTATTCTTTTACGAGTAGATTTGCTCTGGTGGATGCGCTATATAAAAGCTCTGATACAAAAGATTACATTACAATACACAACACGAGGCAAAAATAAAGTGAACTAAGACAGGTAAAGGCAGCAAAGTAGGCCTACTAGGTCTATGAGGTGTGTGTCTAAGGTAAGGAAATGCAAAGTCAGGTAAAAGACATGCCAGTGTCCTCCGTTCTCTAGGTCACAATCTGGACCCTTCTAGGTTCATTCTCGGTCTCCAGAGTGTAAGGTAGTAACCAGGAGTCACCTGGTAATATCGTCTGAGGGCGCTAGGAATGGCGATGAAACATGAGAGCATATGCGTGTTAGGCAGCAACAAACCTAATTAATAGTACCATCAAAACCAATTGCAATATATTGGCAGGCCTTGAGGTGGATGGGGGCTGGCCGAGCCGAGAATTGTTATGAGGACAGTTACTCTTGCCAAATCATGTGATATGTCAGATTAATTCGCGTTGTGAAGCTCGTGATGCTATTCGCTTTTTTTAGCTTCACCCCTCTAGGTAGCGCATGGTAAGAAGAGTTACTTAACACAAGTGAGAAATCAGATGTTGGTTTAGGTATCGTGAGGTGTAGGTAGACTTACCATGCTCTGATTTGTTTTCGCCTCTGCATGGTTATCTCTTTTCAGAGCCTCCGATGACAACTGCAATAACCGTTCAGACTCATTTGACGCTAGCCATGCAGCACGAGCATTCGCCAGATGGATCCTCTGAGCTCATTGGCTATCTCCCACCAGAACGTGACTATCAGACCTTTACCTGGTACCTACCCTCATCGAACGAAGTCACAAGTTCTTCTCGGCACCAAACACCAGGTGTCGCCGCGGTGTACGTTCTAGCGAAATTATTCGTTTGTTTCGTGTCTAGCGTCAGAGTATGACTCGAAATATAAACTAGTATTGTATTTGTAATCGCGTCTGTCTCTGTCTTATGGTATCTAATTGCAACAGCCAGAATATCTTAGATGTTTGAAAGGGTTCTTGGGATCACGACGGCTTTGGTGGCAAATGGCTCTCTGTGCAGACAAATCGCTCAGCCAACTATATGGGGCTATTTAAACAGCGAACCCTTAGAATTTTCAAAATTTTCAATTCAAACAACTTAGATTAGAGGTTAGATGACTGGTTTCGTCTTTCAAAGTTATTCGATAGAATTTCCAGCTCCTCAGTTATAGATGACTACTTACTATTCCTGCATTGTATTTGTCCTTGACAAGAAATGTTCTGCCTTATCAGTCATCAGGACTTCTGCATTAGCGGTATGTTATTTCATCACCAAGGTCAAATAAAGTTGAATGTGTTTCGTCTGCGGTCTGAAACCTTGGAAACTCGAAGGCCCTAAATAGGACCTGGAGCTGTTTCCTTTCGGCGTGTCTGTTAACACACGGAAGATTTAAACATCATTTTTATAATCAGTGAAGATAAGATTTAACAAATGTTCTCCTGTTTTCGTGTCATAGCAGAGGCCCAGGTCTATTCTGTCACTTTCTTATTTTGTTTATGACCATTGATGATGTTTGATATAGGTCTATTGGGCTACTATATAGGCCTACTATAGTATAGACCTATATACTATATGCCTTGCGTAAGTGTACAAGTTGGATAAACTGTTATGGTATTCTTGCGTTCTGCATCACACTCCATGCAGTGAAATTCCTATGTTGGACTTTCAGCCAGGATTCCTCTTCCTCTTGACCTGAGACTAGTGCTTCTCCCCTCCCCCTCTGCATTTTGCCAACGTCTGAAGACTATGCTGTGTTTGTTAGTGTCTCCAGCTGACTACCATGGGTTGGGAGCGTCTCTGTTAAGATTTCTCTACGAGGCGGTTTCTAAATTGAAGCTTACAATTTTCTATAGGCCGAAAAATTACAAACAGAATTCTTGAGTTCTTGACATATAAAACTAGGTATGATTTATTTGTGTTTGACATTGCGTGTGTGATAGCTGATCTATAAACTAATAGGCCTATAACGTCTTTGCTTGCACTACGATTCCGAATTTCCGATTAACTTGTGACGGTAATGTAATATAAGACACACAGTCACGTACACGACGATTTTTTCTCTCTTTACGCAAAGAAAGTTAAAGAAAGGTTTATTCGCTGAAATAGGCCTATATTATAGTAAAATCTAAAAGTAGGCTACATCATGGATAGCGCCTCTGCACGGCTAGTTACGGTAATTAAATACGCTAAAGGCTTTCTTTAGCGTGCAACTGTACACAAATGTGAAGTTCTAAATAAAATTGTGTGCAGTTGTAAAAGCTGTTTTGTACAGTTCAAAAATAGTAAAAAAGGGGGACAAAAATGAACTTCATTTGGCGTCAAATTATCAAAATTCCGTTGGCTTCTCGGGCTTCGCCCCAGACCCCGCTGGATCGATATCACTTAATTAAGTCTTAATAAGACTTTTGGGACTAAGTCGGCGCCTATTATTGGAGCGACTCTATATTCTGCCATATTCTGTTGAATGCCTGTTTGAATTGCATAAAGTTGACAAAGACTTCCTCGTTGTACTCTATTCTTTGTCTATGCTTTCTGCGCATGCACTGCATAAATAAATCTTGCATCATGCAATAGCTATTACAGAGGATGAGACTTCTTGAGACGATGAGGTGACTGAGCCAGGAAGCCATAAACGGTTTAACGGTTCTTGCATAAAATGCTCTTCTTTGATCTATGACTTTTTTCGTCGAACCCATAATGGCTTCCGGCATATGTTGTGTTGCATCGGACTGAAAGCTGGGGGTCAAATGGTTTTACCGAGTTCCTAGCTAAGCGAACATAGTGCATGCATGAGATGTATACATGTTTGCGAGTATGTATGTAACCAATCGAATATAGTGCCACCCTAGTAACACAAACATTCAACAGACACGCACTTACATAAATATACGCAGGATAGCTTATGAGTCTCATAGTCAATTTTCCCCAGGACAATTCTTCCGGACATCTCTCCAGCGACATTCCACTTGGACATTTCCTCCGGCAGGACATTTCTCTTGGACATTTCCCTCACCTGGACTATTTCCCCAACTTTGATAACTTACTCCTCTGTTATCCCGTTTCGAGCTTAAGTTAGATTCTTCATCTTCTATCCAGCTTCGAGTTTAAGTTAGGCTTCATGCCTTACCCAGCTTCGAGTTAAAGCTATTATTTCATCTAGTAGTGGTCTAGCAGCCTAGGCCCTATATTCTCTTTCAGGCTCATCGGTCATAATTTCAAGTTACACGGTGGGCCAAACAAAACGACCCCCTACGTTTTTCCAATATCTCCGTCAACACGGGAATTTTTAAACAAAATTTTACAGACTGAAAGACAATTCATATATATGTATGACTGCAAAATTTCACCAAAATATTTAACTAAGGAACAAAAAAAGTTATTCAACTTTTCGTAACGTCACCCACGGTTTCTTGATTGTTCAAATAATGTTTAAACAGTTGTTTGCTAATAAGTTCGCCAAATGTACAAATTTTTGTATAAACTTTAACAGGTTAAAAAAAGCAATTCATAATTACGATAGCAACCAAATTTCACCAAAATATTTCAGAAGCAACAACAGTTAGAGCACGTTTCTTGTAACATTTGTTGTGTTACACTTTTTTGAATCATCAGAATACAGTAGGTGGACTCAATAAAAGTACTGTAACTTTTGTTGTGTTTAACATATTTTGACAAAATCTGGTCGTTGCATGTATTAAGCCTGTAGAATTTCATTAAATGGTTTGTACCTTTCGCAGAAATATTAGCCAAAAAATGTTACACGTTACTGAACCATAAAAACAGCCGTAGACGTCACTAATAGTTGAATACTTTTGTTGTATTTTAAATATTTTGGTGAAATTAGTAGTATTGGCAATATTACGTAAATATAAATTGCCTTTCAGTCTGTAAGTTTTTATTTTAAAATTTCCACTTTTGACCAAAAATAGGCATAAACGTAGGAGGGTAATTTTTGGCCCACCCTGTAGAATGCTAAAACTAAGGCAAACGCTCAAGTTATAAGTTCTGTTTACAGTGAACAAGCACAGATCGAGAGTCTTCACGTACGTCATTAAAATAGCCTAAGCTAAGAGATATCAGTAAAAGTGGTCAAACGTGAAATACTAGTTTACTTTTGTGGACGTAAGGTGATCAAAGCGGTGGTGGAAGTCCGGGAGAAATGTCCTACGGAGGGAATTGTCCGGGGAGAAATGTCAGGGAAGGAATTATACGGTGCGGAATGAGATCTATGCGCATACATACATGTACGTAGGTCCTATAGATAATTGCACACACAGCCGTCTGCCTTGTACGGTTTCTTCCTACAGGGTGAGGCATAAAAAAAGAGTTCCTACATTTCGTGCCAAATTTTCTGTCAAAAGTAGGAATACTTAAACAAAATTTTTACAGACTGAAAGGAAATTCATATTTACGCAGAATTGCCAAATTTCATCAAAATATTTCAAACAGAGCAAACGTCAACTTTTAGTGACGTCACCCACTGTTTTTTGATGGTTCAAGTAACGCTTAACAGTTTGCTTTGCTGATATTTTCCCCAAAAGTAAAACTATATTAATAAAGTTCCACAAGATAAAGGTGATTCATATTTACATCAAATGACCAAATTTCATCAAAGTATTTCGAATGCAACAAAAGTTACATCATTTTTATTGAGTCCACCCGCTGTATTCCGAATATTCAAAAAGTGTAATACAACATATGTTACAAGAAATAATGCTGTAACTTTTGTTGTGTTTGAAATATTTTGACGAAATTTGGTAGTTAGATGTAACAATGAATTGCCTTTAAGTTCATGTAGTTTTAATGATAGATTTGTACTTTTGGCGGAAATACTAGCAAAACACTGTTGAACGTTTCTGAGTCATCAAAAATCAGTGGGTGACGTCACTAAAAGCTTTTGTTTTGTATGCAATATTTTGGTTAAATTTGGTAGCAGTACGTAAATATGAATTGCCTTTAAGCTTGTAACATTTTTAGTTGCATATTCCCACTTTTGCCGAAAATATTGACAAAAACACTTAGGAGATCCTTTTTTGCCTCACCCTGTAGATACAAACATAACATACAATTATTCCACATTTAGGTCCTAGTTCTTTACATGTATTCATTAATGAATAATGATTGCTTGTTAATTTTGGGGGTCCTATTTGAGGCTATTTCAAACATTTTAAAATTTATTTCGCGCATGTTCACACAGAAACGTTAATCGGAGGCACTCTTATAGTCAGTCGAAGAGTCACAATATCAACTTCTATAGATCGCCAAAGAAAAAATTAATGGTGAGCTTGGAGCGTTTCTTAAAGCAGGAAAAGGATGTCGAACTTATAAAGGACAAACATCTATTTCAGTTTTCGGAGAAAGCACACATGCAATGCACTTCATCCTCTACTATAATCCAAAACCAAAGTCATATAAGATCGCAGATAGCGTGACGGAATGCAATTGGTGCCTTTATTCACGGATGAAGATAATCGGAAACGTAAATTCCAAATTTCAGAAGCGTTCGTCTGCTCATAGTCAGAGTTTTTGTAGGCATAACAAGAAGACTTGTATCCATGGATTTCTGTCTGAATTCTACAGGAAGCCAATGCAACTGATCTAGGAAGGTTATATGGCTATAGCATATGGCTTGAATGAGAACACGCATGCACGCACGCAGTACTTTTCGAACAAGGTAGTATTGGTTGTGTTGAAACCTACACGTGTTTAGGTGGTGATATTTCTCACAAAGTCGACCTGTAAGCTTGCAGTTATGAGATGAGGTATTCGACATGTAGCCTATACGTACTCTACTGTAGTCTGCAGGACAGTTCGTGCGTAATTGCAGACTTTTTATGACGTGTTCTTCACGATACATCCGCAGACACATATACAATACATAACTATATAGTTTATACACTCATACATGCATATTTTGTGCAATGCCATGCATAATGTTGTATAATAGGTATATCATTTGGGCGAAAGTCATTTGGTCGAAATCACTTGGGCACATTCATTTGGGCGAACGATCAAACTGGCGAAAATGAATTGGGCGAAAATTAATTGGGCGCACGTCAATTTGGCGCACAACCAACAGGGCGAAATTGGAAATAATTACAACAAAATGCAAAATTGATATTCATGTTATACGAAAAACAAAGAAACTGCAAGCACCAAGAAACTGATGTGAAATGTAAGAGTTCTAAGTAGGGGCCTGCATGTATTGTATATGCTACACTATAGTCTACACTACAAAGCAAATGCTACGTCGTTCGTCTTGTTAGCCTATAAGATAAAAGAGCATCCCAGAAACTAATGTGAAATATAATCGTTCAGAGTGTAATATGGCCTACATATGCTACAGTGCAATGATCGTCATGTTAAAAAGACTAGAAGATCTGTCAAAAAACATAAACTAGTGTGAAATATAAGAGTGTGTACAGTATACGCTATAATAATTAAGCTAAACTACAGTGTTGCTAATGTTAGAAAGATTATAACAGGTTATGTTCGTTTTCTTTCAAATAAGTTTAGGCCTGGCTAGACCTTCTTTTATTTCTCAGGTTAACGTAGGCTACCTATCCTGACCTATTTTTATTTCTCAGGTTAACGTACCTATCCTGACCTATTTTTATTTCTCAAGTTAGCGTACCTATCCTGACCTATTTTCATTTGCTCACGTTCTGCAGCTGTGTATTTACATTAACGCCTTCTTCAATTTCGCTTTGTTGATCGTGTCCCAATTGACGATGCGCCCAATTCACTTTCGCCCAATTCAGATTCGCCCGTTTGATCGTTCTCCCAAATGAATGCGCCCAAGTGATTTCGCCCAAATGACTTTAGCCCAAATTATAGTGAACATGTATAATATCATGTACATATTTACAGTTCTACAAATATTCATACATCGCAAACATACAAAATTGTTCATGCTGCATATGGCTATAGCCACACGCATACGCATAACATGCACATGTATAAACGACAAGCTTGCCTGCAGACATATGGACGCCTTCGATCGTCATAAAAGCGACACAGAAGTCTGTTCTTAGATGACAGTTCGTTCCAATGCCGAGAGCACGAACCAGATCACTTTGGACGGAAACAATATACAAGTAAAGTCTCATTTCATTATCATGACGAAATTTATAGACCTTTTGTCTACATTATTTTTCTAACCAAGTGTCACGAGTGTCCAGTTGACCGTCTGTCCAGATTATCTGACCCTCTGTCTTCCATGAATGCCTGACCGTCTGCCCAATGAATGTCTGATCTTCTTTTCAGACTGACTGCCTGACCTTCAGCCTGAGACATGTCGTCATAATTTCTGCAGCATATGGTGCTCGTTCTGCTGTCTGCATGCAGCCACGCAAGCAGCTATGTCGTCCCGATTCCTGCGTTTTAGTATCCATAATGGACGTGGTGTGCAGGTCACTAGATCCCAGAGCGTGCTAATACATGAATGAATGTAAATGTCATCAACGTTTACCCTCAAAAGAAACGCACACACAGACGCATGTACAAACAGACGTCTATTATATATATATATATATATATATATATATATGATATACATACGCAGAGACACAGACACATACTAAAATTATGCAAATGAGTCTTCGACTATTAGGAGGAGTTTTTCTATTGCATGAACGATGACCGGCTCGACATGTAAAGGTCATTTATAGTCTGTTTCGATCCGTCCAGAAGAGGTGACACTCGGAGCAGGTAGTTTTCATGCACAGCTCATGCATCCGAGACCATCGGGTCGTCTAGGATACACACTTCGCTAATAAATATAATATAGAAACGAAGAAATCATATATCAAATGCAGCTGATTGCATTTATGCTTGACTGCACGCACGTATATACATGTAGGTAGCCTATGTATACACCTACTCACACAACTATATACATGTACTAATTATTATACATGCATTAACATTTGCATAACTATACATGTCTACAAAATATACCAATTCAAGCACACATACATTCATATACATATATAAACAAGCGTAAGCATATGCCTTCGTGCGTATACAAAAATACATATTCCTACTTACATGTCTAGTCTAGCCGTATGACCCGCGGGAAAAGATCGATGTATACTGTCACTGCCTCTGAGTTTGTGCTTCAAAAGAAATATCGATCGATCCGAGAACCATATATTGCACATTCGACGACAATTATTGTCGATGCTCACAGAAGCGTGCAATGAAATATTATATGAAGATGGTTGACCGCCGTTGCGCTTCATCTCACCTAATTGCCTCACTCGATCGATCCAACACGCACTTCCCTTGAATGACCCTCTGACTCGACGCAGCTCTCGTGGATATGCTGCTGCACTGTGCTTGGCTTTCCAGTGCATGGCGCTTAGAAGTTCTTAGATTACGATAACACTATATTGCGTATTATATGCTATCTCACAGTCAGAGGCGTCCATTGCCGTCCATCCCCCCTAAGCCTATAAAGCATTCCCCTAATTTTTCTGAAAAATTCAACTCCACCTGAATTTTTTGGGGGAAACTTCAACATTACATCCGCCACAAAAGTTGATGACCTTTTTCTAGTCCCAACATCTGAAAATTTCAAAAAAGTTCCCCTCGTCAAAAATGTTTCCCTTTAAAAGGATTTTGGTGAATATTTCTGCTTCATTCCACCCACCCCTCCACAGGATGGGCGCCTCTGCTTACAATCATTAAACCTTCTTAACTTGCATCGGACTGAAGCCTACTTACAGTTAGACCTATACTTGTTAGCAGATGCGTCTTACCGGCACAAACGTCTCAACTTTTGGGTGATGTTTCTTTTAAGGTGAGATCTTTAATCGTCATTGATGGCATCATGATTAGCCTTAGTATCTCCATCGCCAGAGGCCGAGAGGTGTAGCCAACAATTGTTTTCGGAAAACAGGTTCCACTCAATGTGGTCGGAAAATTTAAATATTTTCATCCAAACATATGATTAATCCTTTAGAAAATGTTTAAATATTTACTTTTGGAGAGGTTTGAACCCGTAAACCCCCCTAAATACGTCCCAGTCCATGGCACTTTGTATTACATGCATTTTTAGGATGATTTTGTGATGAGCAACCTAAAATGAATGACACTGGAGACCTGTTCAGAAAACACAAACCGTTGTCTTATTACTTATACGGTCTAGTTCAGGGATGGCGAACCTATGTCACGCGTGCCCAACCTGGCACGCCAGCCGATTTCGACTAGCACGCAGTGTTATAGTTGTCCAAATTGAACTGGGGTGGGTCAAGAACTGGGACTGTCCGAGGAAACAATTTTCCACTCGTGAACATACAAAAAATTAATGACCTTTTTTGTGTCATTACTCGTATTTTTCGATGAAAATCCTCTGCGTACCCATAAATATGTTGGTTCTTTTACTCTTTCTTCATTTTCAGAGCAGCCAAAGAATTGAGGGGGTCAGTTCTCGACCCCAACACATTTTTAGTCACTTAACTTAGGGGTCAGACATGTTACTGGGGGGGTCCAACCCCCCCCCCCCTTCGACCCCCGACAACTAAAACACTGCTGGCATGCCACATAAGCTTTTATTGTCATTTATTTATCTTAAATTCCATTCGAGCTAATAGTAAAGTTCATGTAGACTGTGCAATTGTACTCTTTTTTTTATACCAGTCTGCTTTTTAACCTTGACCTTAGCGCCTGGTGGATGCTAAAATCTGCTAACAGACGCTTAGTCAATATAGAGCGAGCTTAAATTTAGACATTTATTCAAGCAATAAAACAATGTCTTTTTTAAATTCAAGAAGCACAAACTTTCGAATGTCCAGTGAAGTAAATTTGAAGCAAAAACTAGTTGACTTGAGAGAGCAGCTGGAAACTATTGAACGCAATTAGATTAATTTGGAAGTAATAGCCTTGGATGTTTCGGCCGAAAATGAAGTTCTTCGTACATGGGCCGAAAATGAAGTTCTTCGTACATGGGCATCGCTTCCTGACACGTTGAACTGAAAATAGTTGCCTCTTGGAATTTTATCGATTTGTCCGTCAAGTTAGGCCTACTCATGCGAGTCTCTGTTCTCACACATCAATTCAATTAAGTCTGATATTAGAAACAGATTAACCGAAGATACGAATGCTGCATGCGTGGCATTGAGGACAACAGAATACCACCCAGACAATTTTTTTTAGCTTTGACTGTCAAGCAACAGAAGTCACACTGACAATGCAGTTTTCCAAGTATAGGCTAAGGCCTAAACTTAAGTCTTAGGTAGAGGCCTAATTCACATTATTAAGAAGCCGTTTCCAAGAATAGTGCAAAAATAACAGTACTCCTCAACTGTTGCATTCGCCTGTTGTGTAGACCGGTAGGACTGTAATTTTGTTTGGTTCAATAAAAGGAAATGCCTGGCACGCGAAATTTGTCACTTCTTAGGAAAAGAAATTTTTGGCACGTGACTTCAAAAAGGTTCGCCATCCCTGGTCTAGTTAATATCCGGATGCTCGATCTATTGTTGCGATTCAAATCCTTGCCACGACCTAAACTTTTGTAGAGATTTCTGCCCCACACAAACACCGACCCATATTGCCAACTCAAATATATGATATCGGTAGAAAGATAACATGACGAGCGAGAGGACTGTCAACCGCCGTCGTATGTTGTCGACTGTCGAGGCTAAGGAAATTAGGTCGATAACAGCGCATACTAATTCCTCCAGCAGGGCTATAGCTGTAGATGCAAGGACTGCTTAACCTTCTCCAGTATATATACACGCTCATTCAATAGACTTACGCAAATTTATCTACAGCGTTACAAATGCATGTAATTGTATTTGTATATTATATATACTATCCAATTAACTTACCCTTTGGTCTACCTGTCAGTCTCTATCTGTCTTGGCCTTTGTATGCGTCGATATCAGAGACTGCGTGGACTTGTATAGACCGGCTGTCGGTGTCGCGTGATATTCTATCCCCCTTGAGAGTATCCGGGGGATGAAATAATCTATCCCCTTGAGAGTATCCGGGGTGATGAAATAGTCTATCTTCCGGATAGAATGGAATATCGGAGGATAAACCATTTCTATCCCCCACGTGTACAACTATCTCTTCCGTTTGTTTTATAAAGATTATCTTCCGGATATTCTATTATGGGGCGATATGTCACGGGAACAGGACGAAATATGGCTGTTCTACATCCACCGTGTATTAAAGCTACTTGCTTTTCTGAAAATTGTCTATGGATTTAAGTAAGACTCTAACTATAATTATATTCTCGCAAACGTTTAGGATTACAATAAAGTATTCCTATCTATCAAAAGTGTCTAGGCTAATTCTAGTATCTGACAAGCATAAACTTATTTATTAATAGACCTACTACATTTTAAAACATGCATCACGTCAAGTAGGTCTACTTATTAGACCTACTTACAGTGTACGCTAGTATACTCATGCGAATCGGTTAACTTTGAAGAATTGTTTAGTTAATGTGCGTGAGATAACAATCGTTGCTACGCGGAATGCTGTCGGAAACAACTTTATCTAGACCAGCGTAGGGGGTAAAGTTCCCCTCCCAGGATTGGCATCCCCAGGAAACTTTTTTAATCGGGTTATGGCAAAATAAGAGGATTTTCCTCCCCCAACATTCGTATTCCCCCCCCGAAGAAGGGACACTAGCTTACAGCCTGAGAAACAAGCGGTCCTTGAAATTGGCAATAGACCGATATACTGCAAGAAGCGAGGTTACAATTCACCTATATTTGTCTGTGACCATAACTGCTGTTCATTGTTAATTATTGTGCTCACAATTACATTTATTTAACTTGTTAAACAGGCCTGCACTATCTTATTGTGTGCAGTGTAACATCTAACATGAATGACTCAATGTGAACCTGAATACGGGGCCAGGTTCTTTAAGCTTTCAGCTTTTTCTGACTTCCTCTTGCTAGGCAACTGTACAGCATGAATGATGATGTCAATCAAATGTGATTCGCTTTGCAAGAAACAAATAATAATATATCAAATCGCACCTAACGCCCTTTTCTTTACCCCATCAAATAAAAATAAATAATATATTATCGTATCGTATCTTAACATTTATATAGCGCCTCTTGAAGGGTCAACCGTTCAGAAGCTCTTCCAGTGCGCAAGGCCTCGCGAAAAGAGAATGGTCTTGAGATGAGATAGGGAGGAGGATAGACTGCCAGAAAGAATTTCAGAGCGAACACATG
>JAQFXW010002602.1:0-12862 GCA_034693945.1 Dendrobaena attemsi
TGCTTAGGCCTAAAGGTAATTCACATCTAGCCCCCTACATAGGCCTATAGCCTAACAACCAAGTTCTGTCAAAATATTTCAAAGTCAACAAAAGTTACATCACTTTTAGCGAGAACAACTTCTGAAGTCTGATGAATCAAAAAAAGTGTAGGCCTAATGCAAAAAGCTTTACGCAAAAGAGTGCTGCAACTTTTGTTGAAATTGAAATATTTTGGTAAAATGTGGTAGTCATAGGCCTATATGTAAATATGAAATAGGTTTTAGCATAAGCCTGTAAAATTTCGTTAAGAAATTTCAATTTTTGATGGAAATATCAGCTAAAAACGTAGTTGAGACTTAAAAAGCAGGGGTGGGCTCACTAAAAGTTTAATAGCTTACGTTCTGTTTAAATATTGTTGTGAAATTTGGAAGATGTTTGCAGTCTGAAAATTATTATTTGAAAAGTCTTACTCTTGATCGAAATGTTCAGAAAGAACGTTATAAGGATTCACTTTAGGCCTATGTGGCCCAACCTGTATTTAGCATCAGCTCAACTTCGTGAGCATGTGTGGGCTAGCACAGTAGGACTATATAATTTATTGCAATTACACATCGTAGTCGTAAATTCGACACTTCTAACGCACTTTGTACGACTAAGCGCTGGGCACCAGCTAATTCACGAGCGCTGCGTAAAGTCAAGAGGGTAGCCTATACACTGTAGTCAATGAGAAAAGTCCGAGGTCGTGGGGCTAATCAGGGCGAAAATCATACTGTGGGGCTAATCAGGGCGAAGAAAAAACAAAAATTAATTACGATCTATAATAATAGTGGGTCTAATTATTGCATTACGATTAATAATTATTCATCGCAAGGTAACGCTATATTAGCGATGTGGTCTTACATACTCGGTGTATTGAAGAGTGCTATAATTAGCGTTCCCAGTGCTTGAACAAATTTCCAAGATTTTTGGGATTTTGAGGATAGATAATTATGTGGTACAGGTAATTCATTCATTCATTCATTCATTTCGAAAATTTATATAATAATTTTGTAATTTGAGAGCAATCTTGTAATTTTACTAATAAGGGATTAAGGGCTGTAATCCTTGAATAGTAGAGACAATAAATAAAATATTGTGGCGAAACTCTTGTCTCGTTAACTCGTTCTCTGCTCTTCTAAGAGCCGGTCTCTGTCTTTGTCCTTGTAGATGCCTGAATAGGCTATTCGGACTTGGATGATCGTATGTGGGGTGCCTTCATATGCCAGTTACCAGGATGGAAGGTGGAGCAACAAACCCCACACAATGCCGATGATATGTCGCTGGACCCGGCCTACCCTGGTTGGAGTAGATCTTTGCTCCTCCAATGCCTGCCAAGAACTACGAGGTGGTGTTTCCAGAAGACATCGTCTACCCGCTTTATTCATAATCGAACTTTGACAATGAACGCTTTAATACTATGTTAACTGTTGACAAACGTTTTAATAACATCTATGAACTGGCTTGAATCTATTCTGCCTCTAACCGACTACCCTGTCTTCCTCTGAACTCTTCCTCCTCTCTTTCTCATCCATCTATCTGGTCTTATATATAGGACCTAGTCCCCATCCCTTTAAGCCTGTGTACCATGGGGACTCATCTCTTAATCTTAGGTACCCCTGTACTCGCCTCTTAAGCCTATGTACCATGGGGACTCATCTATTAACCTTATAGGTACCTCTGTACTCGCCTCTTAAGCCTGTGTACCCTGGAATTCATCTCTTAACCTTAAGTACCCCTGTACTCGCCTCTTATAAACCTATGCAACCTGGGGCTCATCTCTTAACCTTATAGGTACCTGTGCAGCAATTTCGCAACAATATGCAACTATTTTATTTAACTTTCAGTGTGATGAGATTTTGTACTAAGATCGTTGGATTTCTTAAAATGGAGAATGGAGCCACTGTGCAACGTCAATAAAGCAGCTGAGGGCAGTTCTCTTACGGCTTTAGAAATATCTCAAGGTCTTGGAATTTTTGACTATATGTTGATCTGGAAGATTTGGAGCAATTTTAGTATAGTTTTCTAAGGACTCCAGTTTTAAAGCACTACGTGCATTAATAATTCATATTAATTAAATGTATTATGCAGTGTTGGCAAATTTGACTTAAGTTTCAGTGTGCGGGCGTTCTAGTATTATTGTGGGATATTTTCAGTATGATCTTGTGATTTTTGAAGATGGAGAGTGGCAGCACTGATTGAAGTCCTCTTTGATTGTATTGTGTCTACCATCATGGCGGCGACGAGTGGAATTAGTTCAGTGGGTGACACGAGTCATAACGGGGGTAAAATGGTGACCGATGGGGATAATAAACCTACCGAAGACGTTTCGGTTAGTCCAAGGCCCCCTCTGAACGGTCTACAGCACGGCGAAGTCGGTTCGAACAGTTCACCTGGGCCGACCGTCTACAGACGCAATAATTCGAATGGTAATAGGAATAAGTTATTTAAATTTAATTATATATACGAAATAAATAGAACGATTTTAACCTGTCTTGGTCATTTGTCGATTTTGTTTAACAAATTAGTATTATGCGTGGCAGATTCCGCCACGCAATTACTGAATAATTACTTCTGCGGCGGAAGTTATTTGGAACGGTCTTGAAATCTGAAATACTAGCGGACCACTAGCCACGTGAAATTGCGGCGTAATTCAATAGCTCATGCTACCTTCATATCCAACATGGCGTGGTGGCGCAGTGAGATAGTCTCCGCGGGTTCGATTTAGACCCAAGCCATACTTACTGACCTTGAGCAAGTTCTTCACTCACAATTGCTTCGGTGTGTTAGCTGTGACACACCAGCAGCATGCTATTTCATCATCCCACTTCTTGTTTGACGATCAATATTTTCGTCCTTCATCCCACTTCCTTAAATATAATTCTAGCATTTCCATCCGTGTTCAAGTTGATTTTGAAACACCAATTGTATAATTAATGAGTCTAAGCTATCTTTTGCACATAATTCATGATGCTTAAGACTCGTTGTTGTGGTTTTTTTGACAGAATCTGATTTTACGCAGCTGAAGGCTCGGTACTGTGGTGCAGACGACCCTCACGAGAGCAGCACCAGGTCGTTTCTTGTTCTTGGTCTGGTGTTCGCCAGTTCTTGTTTGCTGCTCTACCTTGTGTATCTGAACTTCCCGAGCGTGGACGAGTAAGTTCCTAAAATGTTTCTGGTCAGATTATTATTGTCTTTAGACAACATTGGTTGAAACTATAACGAAAACTGTACTATACGGTGGTAATTGGTCACGTATAGCCTAAATGATACATGGCTGCCCAGATTGGATACGAGATAGGGAACTTGGATGTCCATTTTTTTGTTCAAGTGAAGTGAATCAACTTTCCATAAACTTAGGATGACTTTGTGGCTTTGTAGGCAAGCTGGAATCGACTCTTTTCAAGGCCACTAACAGAGAAGGCCACTACATACATATGTGAAGGATTTGAGAGTTGTGATTCCATACCAAAGGCTCTAAAATTAGAGGTGTGTAGGGCTGCAGGCAGTGTATACATTGGCGGAACCAATAACCACTCTGATGAATTTTTGCCGACTGCACGTCCTGATACAACTTTTACACCAATTTTTTTAATATTACGTGCGTATATATCATTTTAAACTAAGCGAAATTTGTATTCATGTCCTATAAAAAGCCTTATGTTTTAACCTTGAATATTTTGTTAATTGGCAATTGCTTTCTTATTTAGATTTTAAAGAAAGAAATTTATAAGCGAGTAGGTTGTATGGTGAGTAACTAGTGAATGAAGCATGGTTAGAAAGTATTGTATTTGTAGGTAGGAAATTATGTTTTTGTAATGGAGGAGAATCTGTGACATTGAAATTTATATGAGTTACCTGTTAGGAGACTTCAGAATAAATTGCTTTGACGAAAAATTTGGTCTGAATGAAAGCCATGATTGAATTTAGTTAAGAGCAGAGTGTTTTGAGCAACGATTGTGCTTGTGTTGGAGAGTGCACTGTAGAATGGCTACAAGGGGAGTTGATTGATTTTACAGAAGCGATAAGCAGTTTCTGACAGTTCCACTGAATGCCGAAGCAGCCAAAAGTCTTGGAAATGTGCTTGTCAAGTACAGCAACATGAACTTCTACACTGTACTCTTTGGATACATCGTCATCTACATATTGTATCCTTTGCAATAGATGCGTTTTTGCGAACAAATACAGTTCTAGTTTAGATGTACTGTGCACAGAACTTTGTTTTTACAAAAGAGTTGGCATCAGAGGACATTTCTTCTATTTGATTTGCTACACTGTTATTCTCCTTCTTAATTTGATTGTTCTGTGAAATTGATTTATCATTTAATGATGAGCGGGGTTAGTTTTTAGTAGTATGCTCTGTGGTAATGGATATTCGCAACATGGTAGTTTGAGTTTTAGCCCAAGCAGCATAGTTTAGGGTTGAATCTATTGGTCATACTGTTTCAGATTTTTATGCAGTTTATTTTTGGTTAATTCAAGAGATTTCTAATTATTATTGGTGATATGCAATATGCAAATGTCTTGATTTCATTGTACGGTCTACATCTTAGTGGGATTTTAATACCAGTATGAGCTCTTTTTTGTAGCCAACTTGCATGACAGTGTTAAATTGGTTCAATAAGCAGATACTTGAGTTGATTTGAAACCACATAAATATAACATGTTTGTGTTTAGAGACCCTTGTGCAATAGATTTATTGACAATCAATCAGTCTACTTGAGAGCGCGCCCCTTCAAGAGATCTACTCTGGACTACTTCTGGCCCAACCACTTCTGTATCAGTGTTCATGAATGATTTCCATTCTCTTCTGCCATTCTTGCGTGCTCTAGTCTGCTTTTTCGAATATCAATCTTGACCCATATTTTGTCCTCATTTATATCTACGATTGTTGCAAATTTCCTTTGTGCCTCTATCATCAAACTCTTTTGGAGCTACTAAAAAAATTAATTCGCCGTTGGCCACCGAAGAAATTATTCTTGAAGCTGCGGGCTGCACACCAGTAAACTCAAAAGCATTTCATTGTCATTTTTACAAATTAATTATGCAATAGTTATAATTAATGATCATAAGTGTGGGTTGTGGAACTATATTTGTGTTTAAATGATGAGCCAAATTACAAATCACTGGCTATGCAAGTAAGTAGGCCAAAGACTTTCTTTTGCATCATTTTGACACAAATTATGAAAATTTTGCAAACTCCGAGGGGCCACTTAAAACCATCTGGCCACCACATGTTTGTACTATCTAGAGTATTTGAGTTATTTACTTGGAATTTAAGATCGTCTGTTGTTAAGAGGAAGGTTTGCAAATGTTTTGTTGAACATTGCTTTATGAACTGTTAAAGTCCTTAACCGTACTCTCAGCTTGCAGTCATTTGCAATTCCTGGATCAATTTTCCTCAGCTGTTTATCTGGATTTCTTTACCCGTTTCCCTTGGCTTTATTTGTAGTCTGTTTGGTGAGTTCAGAGAAATTTTTGGTGAAGGGTTGGCTTCGACAAATAACATTTTTGGCAAGAAATCTTGAAAAATGGCCTCAGAAGAAAGAAATAATTGTTTCTGTTGTCAGTTTCATGCCTAGAACTTTGTGTAACTGTGTGAATCTTTTATTGTCTTCCAGAGCTAAAACCTACAAGTAGGTTCACAGTGAATTTGACCAATAATGATATCCTATATAGATTTTCTAATATGGAGTTGTATTTTTAAATTGGCATTTTATGGGTTTATTTTTAATCAGTGTCAGATCTGAAGTTTTGAGCAAAAATGCAGTGGCTTTAATTTCTTATTTATTTATTTCTAGGGTATGGTACTTAAAAACTGTATGTTCATGCTTTCTTGTTGGGCTGGTTTGTTATAATACCGTTCGTTTGTATGTGTTTTTTTAACTTTTTCCAAACAGTGTTCGGCCACCGGTGCATCGTGCTGCTATCTGCTATTTCACATGGTGGGCAAACGACTTATCTGGCGTTACATTCCGGAGAAAGCTGTTCTCGTGCATCAACAGGTGAGTTCCCAGTTTCTAAATTTTGAGGTTGAAAACTTGAAAGTCTTTGATGGAAAGTCGGAAATGTGATGTAAACTGCTTTGGCTGTAACCCAGTGTTTATTTAGAATTAGGATGATTCATATATCACCATAGCACAGCAGAAACCAAAAGGGGCGTGTACTTGGTTAAAAGAGAATTTTAGAATTAAAAAACTACTCTTAATTTATTAATTTAAATATAAATATAAATTTATTTATATATAAATTTAAATTCTAAAATTCTTAAAACTAAAATTAAAACTGGCAGTCTTGTGGTAGTTAATAAGATTGGTCTCGTGATCTCTAATTTTGAATGTTGAATGTGAATTTTTTGTCTGTTATTTCTTTAGAGTGACCCTTGTTAGCGGGGCCTAGACCCCTTTAGGTTTCTCCCTTTGTTCCTCTTACAGTGCATTCATTGTGATATCTGTTGTTTTCTATTGGCGCAATAAAAAGTATGGTTATGGTTATGGTCTCCAGGGATAACAGTTTCTTTCAATGGTTGAGTAGATTGTCAGTTTATGTAATAATGTATATTATTCATAATATGATGTTCTGTACGGTGTGACGGTGTTACCGGATTTGGTGGAATCTGGCGGTATGCGGATTTGCCAAATACTTAAATTGAATTGAATTGAATAATAATAATGTTGATAATGATCTTTTATAGGTCCAGAAGCATAGACAGCACTTATTCTACTACATGATCTTTGTGCGTGTCATGCCATTCATACCAAACTGGCTGATAAACGTCACCGCTCCTGTCATCAACATACCTCTGTTGACGTTCTACTTTGGTACATTCTTAGGTAAGTTTACCTTAACCAGATCAATGGTGACTGATGAGTATGTTGAATTTTAAAGTGACATTTTTTTATATGTCATTTACACAACAATATAAATCTTTTGATACTTATGATGGCAACGATCATTTATATCAGCGGTTCCCAACCTTTTTGTGATGTGACCCCTTGTTGATATTCCCAAAGTTGCGGCGACCCAATAGTAAAATTTATTGAATCATTCGGCCTATTGCCCTTTTCCCTTCAATGCATTTTCCGTTGCCTATTCATTATGTATTGTTGCATATTCATTACGTATTGTTGCATATTCATTACGTATTGTTGCATATTCATTACGTATTGTTGCATATTCATTCCTCACCATTTCATATATTCCATAGGCCTACATGGTATACACTGCCATACAGACATACACATTAAGACCGTACAATGCCATACAATGGCACCACGATCAATTTTTTTATTTTATTATCATTTGTAACGATTTTGAATAATTTTGAAAACTGTACACTGTACAAACGATATGAAGTTACGTTCTTGAATCTTGACTAATTATTACGAAGAATATTAGGATTGTATGGTCTGCAGGCCACAACTGCAGCTGACGGAGTATTTTGGTGCCAACCGGATATTGCTTAAATTTTAGGAGTAAAAGTGAACTCAACCTCAATAAGCTAAAAAGATAAAATGAAATTCTGCCATCTATTGAATCAATTAATTAACTATACTAGAAAGTAGGCTAAAATTTTTCATTGTATAGAGTAGCAGCGAGTGTTGTAATAAGAACTATTAAATATCACGAAACTATGCATGGGCAACCTTTTAAAGTAATTTTTCTGAAGGTACCAGGCGACCCCTGGCAAATAGTTAATCGACCCCGTTGGGGTGATGACCCATAAGTTGGGAACCGCTGATTTATATGATGCTGTAAGACAGCCTTACCAGAATATGGATGCCTTGCACACTGGTTATTCTAGGGAATCAACATAGGTAATTCGCTTAATCGGTGTAACAGTGTCTGACGATAACGGTCTCAGAGCTAGATAATTTTTTCGTGAGCGTCCATATAACACATCATTGGGCGAGCGCCAATACTACCATCGGAGCTCGATTATTTTTTCGAGAATGTTCATATTACACAGCATTGGACGAGCGCAATTGCATTCACTAGGTGGCAATATTTGTCGCATTAAATATAATATAAATTATAAGAGGTTGATGATTAAAATAGCCAGTAATTTCTATGGGTTACAGCTAGTTTGATAATTATGACAAGAATTGCAATAAAAGAACTATAGATGTAAACTGCTTTGAATGGTTCATATAAAATATGACTGTCGTTTAAAATCCACATATGTACAGTATACATGTATGCATGCGCACTTACTTTTATGCATATCAATCTATCTCTGACTCGGCAGGTGGACGAGCTCTTCACTTCTCTGTGAGCGAGGAACTCCTGAGTTAATGAGCTCACAGCGTTAGGCCTTCTCAGATGTGGGTCCTAGATCTGTCATCACTCCCCTTCTAGCTGTGGCTGGGTTTGGACAACTCTTGAAGCAATAGGCTCTATATAAATTCTTGAATGAATGAACAAATGCAGATGCACTTACATGCATGTATATAATACAATACATATGCAAGCACTTATGAATATAATTTTTGTGTGTAATGCTGTATAATAGAATTATAGATTATATGTGTGTACAATGACTATATACGTTTCATAATATTCTTTACAAATTAAGCTGTTGCTGTGTATGTAATTATACATATTATATATTTATATACTATATATATATATTCATTTGGAGACATTATTTGGTTTAGTTTGTAAAAATGTCACGTAGTTTATGTGTAAATATACACATGTTCGCTACTTCTTGTCAATCCACTGCAGTTCTATAAATCACTTAAGTCTTTCTATTTTGGTCGTGGCTGGGCTGGGAGCGCCTCGGAGTAGTTTCTTGAAGAGGCGCTATAAAATGTCCAGAATGAATGAATGAATGAAAATACGCATAACTATGTAAATACATTATATGAATATCGATGGTTTGGTTTGTAAAGAAGGTCGTTTTCTCGATTGTCTTTGTCAGGTGTTGGTCCGGCTTCCGTCCTTACCATACAGGCGGGAACTACGCTGCAGCAGCTGACGAGCGGGTCGATATTATCGTGGACGCAACTGCTCTCCCTGTCTGTTCTCAGCTTTCTGGCCTTGATTCCCGTCATCTTCAAGAAGAACCTTCAGAGGAAGTTCGATTGATGACGTAGCTTTCCGTAGGAAATTTCCTCCAGCGAGATTCAGTGTTGATTCGGTCGTGCGCATCGGTAACGTTACATGGCTGCATGCATTGAGCGCTTGGATGTATGTATGTATGTATGTACGAGACGCTGTACAAACGCTAGGTGTTTAATGCGTTATATTATGTGTATAGGGATATCGATGTACATATTACGAATACAACGTTCGCGGTTACTTCTGTTCATTCTTGTACATATTATTGCCTTGAATTGTTCTGAGAAACAATGAGCATTGTTGCCGTGTTCTGAAGTAATTTTAGTATATCGCGAAAGTTTCTACCTTTGTTAATTGGCTTGACTCATCTAATTTTGTAGATTAGCAGTAGTCAAGTTTTGAAGCAGCATATGTAAGTTTGTATATACGTTCTAGATATTTGAAGTATTTGTGATACTGTGCTTCTGAGAAAAGGTGTTTGCTGTAGAACAAACTGTATTTAAGGTAGCTAATAAATTTGAAGATTGATATACATTCCTATGTACTCTCGGTTGTGAGTGTTGACTAATTATACGTCACTGGTGTACTTTTAATATGCTGGTAAAAGATACTTTGCAATTAAAATACTGTTCTGGCCTATGTTTCTGACTAAAGGAGCGTCCTTCTGTTCATTCATTACAACAGTCTAACTGAAGGCATTTGATGTGAACAAGGATCTCCACGTCAATCGTCGAAAACTCGGTACATGATTGCAAGGCTATTGTCAAATTCTTAGCTTGTTAGGGGAATGTTAAAACTTATTCACCTACCAATTGAGTTTAAACAGGTAATTTATTGAGGATTATGTTCTTATGTGAATGTATGTAAGAGTTTATGAACAAGCTGAATGAAAACCTTTCCTGTTTGTCTACAAGTCTGTCATATATATATATATATTATAATGCATGAATGAATATATGTAATATATATCTAGTGTATATAATTATATATGTATATAATATTATGTAGCAACCTTAACAGAGAAGCTACTTGGAGATGAAGTAGTAAGGTTGATTAATTTTGGTATTTGGCGCTTCACTGCAATAATATTTTGATGTGCTTGAACCCACCGACTCGTAAATTTAGTTTAGAGCAACTGAAGGCTTTTCAGGTAATAATTATTTACTGGATTAAAGGAATATAATTTTTCTACAATTTCTGCATCTACAAAGTGTAACTCATTACAGGAAATAAGGCTGTGTGTTTACATTTGTATTATAATGTTTGCATTTTTAGTTTAACATGTGTAATAAGACTAAATTCTACTTTCCGCATCGAGGCAAGCTGTGACATCAGTCTACAGGTGATTTAACTAGTCTGATACACCTACCAGTGCTCCATGGTGTAATATTTGGTCCAGTGGTCCACTGCATGCATGTGTCTGGTTTTATGGATTTCCTTAAAGGCAAAACTTTGCTCATGGCCTTGTAGGCGAGATTATAGTAATCGCCGCTTGTCAATCAGCATTGTATTGGTGACACACCATGGTTCTCTCTCTCAATGCTTGTTTTGATTCTGAGCACTAATATGCTGATTAATGAGAGTGATTTGCAGATTTTAGAATACGTGATGGAAGTCCAGCTTGTAAATAGGCCTACAGGTACAAACAACGGCAATGTTTGTGTTGTTTTGGAGGTTCAACGCAGCGGTTCTCAAGCTGTGATTCGTGTCCACTGCCGGGGACTAATGTTAATGTGCTCTTAATTTTCAATGCTATCAAATTTATTATATTTTAGTTATACTAGTGTGTAGGGCCGAACAGTCGCCAGTTTGCAACGGCAATACAAAATTTCAGTGCGTGTCCGTGACACAAATTTTATAGTATAAGGGGTACTTGAGTCTCAATAGTTTGAGAACTGCTGTGCTGATGTCTTAGTTCAATCAATCAACTAAATTTATAGTGCCCCTTCAAGATCTCTGCGCAGAGGCACTCCTGATCCAGGCCCATTCAAAAAATAAATGTCTTGTGGAGACCAAAGCAGGTTCGGATTAAGGCATGTTCAGCTAAGCAAGGCCCCACACATACATATGACCAATTATAATTGTGAGAAAGCTCTGAAAAATTGTTTGGAACTATTAATTTTTACTCAAAACCACTGATTTTAATACAGACACGACTTATTATAATTTGCAACATGTGCAAGATTGGGTTCATGTTACACGTCTAATGTCATTTTTGTTAGGATTGTGTGGAGTGTAGACCCCTACACTTCTACTGAACATTTACCTCACATTTGTTAATCTGACACTGGACCAAATAAATATCCCAAAGCGAGTGGAGGGCATGTGGGAATTTATACTCGCCCAGGAATGACAATGTTGGAACAAACAGATTTTTGTTTGTGAATGATGTTTCCATCTGGACACAATGTCCACAATATTCGATGTACACGAAGAATTAGTTCCATATAATGCGGTCATGCAAGGACAATCATAAGAATAGTTTGACCATGTCATCATGAGGCTTGTTCTATCGCTGATTATGTGTTTTCTGCTTACTTCTTCAGATCTCAATTTCCTTCATATATTCATTAATTTAGACATTTTACTGATTTCTGTAACAAAGAGGCTGTGAGTATTCTTACGTTAGTCTGTCCTCGTGTTGGAAATGTGCTGATGTTTATGATTCAAGGAAACGCTGACATTTTATTTTGAGGTAATTGCTTATTATGATTATTTTCGATGACACTCGCGGGAGCACTGGTGTTTTATTTTGAAGTAAACATAATTGCTTATTACGATTAATTTCTGGTATTGTATTGTATTTGTGTATTTCTATACTGCCTCTTACAGACCACTACAACTCAGAGGTGGTCCCGACTACAGCCAAAGGTGTGTCGGAGTTTTACATGCCGAAGGTCCTTACACGGCGAGTGGGATTCGAACCTGCAACCTTCACCAAAAATACTACCACGCTGGTGTAAGCGATTAATTAATTCTGGTGTTAATGAATGGAATTTTATCATTTGTGTGTTTTTCAATGTTGTTCATTGGTGTCAGTGTCGATAAAATGTAAACACCTGATGTTGCAGTTGATTATTCATTTTGTAGTTTCACGTAATGAGCTTTTCTCTGTTCGCCTGTGACATAATATTCTGCTGGTGTGCTATGAGATTAAATGATGTCTATCTTTTGGTGCCCAGTTATATTACAACAGAACTATAATCTGATAATGCTCTCCTTTATAAGTTTGGAAATAAGTAAGCAAAGTGTATTCTTTATTGATCCAGTTGCTACTTGCTAGGCTGCGCTCTGGTGAACAAGCAGACAAAATAAATGTGTTTCCAAACAAGATCTATAATTTAGATTAGTTAAAATCAATAGGTGTACAGCCTGTGTCCTCTCATCCATCGCCTCTGTCGTAACTGTTACTTTCAACTGCGTCAGCTTCGTGTAGTTGCTCGCTCTCACTGTTGGTTCTGCCAAAACACTTGTGCATGAATTTGTAACCTCACGATTAGATTACTGTTCCTCTCTCTATAATTGGTCTCCCTGCTGTTCGAACTCGATGTCTGGAGCGGGTGCTGCGTTCTGCTGCTCGATTAGTTGGAGGGATCTCTAAGTTTGGTCATGTGTCTGACTTTATTAGAGATGAGCTACATTGGCTTCCTGTTGTCCAGTGTATCCAGTACAGAGTTGTTGTTTTGATCTGGCACTCACTGTTGGATATGGCTCCACCTTACATTAGAGATTTGTGTGTTTCTGTTAGCACCAATTTGTCACGAGCTGCTCTCCGTTCAGCTG
>JAQFXW010002603.1:0-12862 GCA_034693945.1 Dendrobaena attemsi
CAAGAGGGATCATTCAAAAAGAGAAGCAGAAACTAGGGGTCTTAAAAATGAAATTGGGGAGAGTCCGACGCCCCTCTAAAAAACAATTGCCCCCAATTTGTCTCTTTCAGAACACAGCAACAGTTCAGTTCGGCAAACGTTCGTTCGACTCCTCTTCACAGGAGTTCAGCAAAATTCAGAAATAGTTCGACCTCTTTTCACAGAGGTACAGCAAGAGTTTCGGAGTTCAGCCACTATTCTCTACATCGGAGGTAACCCGGTGCTGAACTTCCCTTGCCTGGATTTGTTCGAACAGCCATCTCGGAAGAGATGGCCAGCGCCCTTCGATTTGGCGGCAGGCCATCGGCAGGCCCCCGCAACCGTGGCTGCGCCCGAGGAATCGAGCGGCGTCCAGGGCGGCGTTCATTTCATCCAAGGAGAGGATGATCGGTTCAGGGATGGCGCTGCGAGGCTCAAGCGGAGGCATCGAAGCCCGCGAGCGGAAACTCTTCTTCCGCGGAGCCCTATCATCTATCTTGGAGGGCGAGAGAGCGACATGAGGTGGAGTTCCGAGGTCATCTTCCCCGGCGGCGTCAGTCTCGATCGTAGTCTCTTCGTCGTCAGAGGACAGCAGAAGGTCCCCCATCAGGGATGGCAGGGGGTCGGATCCCGGCCCAGGTGATGCAGGAGGATCCACGGTCTCAGTGGCCCGGCTGCACGCGATCATCATGGGCCCGATCGTTTCCATGAAGGGAGGAGATTTATCTTTGCGGGGAAACGCACGAGCAGACTTGAGGCATCTAGCCTCCAATTTCAAAGGTGAATGCATCACCCAGCAGGCTTGGTCGATGCGTCGTAGAAGAGGAGGAGAAGACGTACCGGTAGAAGGTACCGGGGCCGGAACCCACGGTCTTGCGGAGGAAGAAACGGGCATGAGAGGCCCGGTCTGGGCGGTCAACCTATCCGCCAGTATAAAACTTTCCACATTATATTGTGTACAACAAATATTTGTTTGCATTCAAAATCGTTCACGACCTATCGAAACACCCTATATAATGTCTGCTATTTCATGAGACAACAATTATGCCCTCCCCATTTCATCCACAGGGATCAGGTCACCCATTAGAAATGGTAGAATGTGAAAGAGACACCACTTCTCTATAGCTTTCCAGGTAGTGAGGTCTCAACAGAATTCCGAAAAATGTGGGCAGGGACATGTACAGGTTTTGCTTTCCTGTCATTCAGACCGAATTTGAAATTGTCCAAATTATCATTAAAAAAAGGTGAAAGAAAAATACAAAAGAGTGCAAAATTAATTTTAAAAGAAGAGGAGCTGTTCCTTCTAAAAATTGTGCATTAGATCTGGGAAAAAAACCTCAGTTGGCGAGAAATAGTCCAGCTGGTCAAATGGACAAAGACCAGTAACCCCATAGGTCGACTTTGAGATAGTGCAATTGTTCGTCACTGCCTGAACATGATAACGATGCATTTTCTCTGTGCATAGTTGGCATTCTGATTCATCTGATTTTGTGTATATATTGTCATGCATGACCATACAAACACGACAAACCCTCCCTGAGCTAAAAGATTTACAAAAACCAGCCAATCCGTGAGCGGACAAGTTGTCGGATGAAATTGTTGCAATCCCACCAAGAACAAATACTTCATGACCGTTAATGTTCACAATAGTCCATAGAAATATACCATTTTATTCAAATAATTATTTATATCCCTTCAGTGCAGTATTCGTAGAAGTTCAAACGTCAGCTATCCTCATCAATATTTACACATCTTATATCTTTCTACAGTTCACATATTTGCAACATATCAGCAGTCCTGAACAATATTTACACAACTTATATCTTTCTACAGTCCCTATATTCACAAAAGCTCAACATATCGGCTGTCCTCAGCATTATTTACACACTACTTATATTTCGACAATACATATATTTACAATTCGTCACAATTTTTATTGATTATTTTGTAATAATAGCATAGTGGCCATATGCATATGAGTCGCTGGCATTCAGTAGGTATCGTTTGTCATCATATGGCGAGAGTCAATTTTTTAATTTCCATGGTGCAAATTTGGTGTAGTCTACTTCGGATCGAATGAAATTTGGAGGATGTGGGCTGAGAGTTAAGCAGACAAGAGCAGTAATGGTCGTGTCTTATATGCTTGGACACATAGCGCTTCTCAATGCCCTTGGCCGTTTTCTTCTCAACCTCACCGGGGATAAGCAGACTGTACATTTTGCTGCGAAGGCCAACAAATTCAAGGGGTGGTGTGCCATTGGCCTCATCCTTGAATTTGCCAATAACCTTCGCATTGGTCTTACTGAAACGGCCAGCAGGCTATATAGAAAGCACTTCTCGTCATTGTTCTTGATATTTACAATGACCTTCTTGGCCGCTCAGCCATCTTGGTGTGGCTATAAAATTACTGGCAGAGATTGGCTCATACACAGGTGAGCATAGACGTACATTTTGTATGCCGCTTGCCGTCCATCCGGACGCCTCGGAGGTGAAGTTGTCGTTTAACTCATCGAGTCGAAGAAGGGCATCCTGCACCTGCATTGCAAGCTCAGACTCGTGCAGCATTATGGCTGGAACGCTTTTGAAAAAGCCTGTGGAGGACTGCCCATCTTCGGAACTGCGGTGATAGTTTATCTCAGTACTGAGGTACCACTTGATTGGGCTGCAATGGAAACATTATAAGACTTATAAAAACTTGCCAATAGTAGGCTGAAAATTCAATCTGTGTCATTTCTCAACTCCAAATGGGAAAACTTTGTAAGTTTTCCTCGACACCCAAATATATTAAGATAATTTTAAGCTAAATGAAGTACCTGCTGGGCTCTTATTTACTTTCAATTTGTCAATGTTGATTTGAACCCTTCGACTATATTATATCACTACACGGCATAAACTTCTAGTGATCACGACTCTTATCACTGCACAAAATGGGATTTTCATCACTGCAGTTTTCAATTCACTGGACATTTTGTGCATCTTGTCGCTAGAGTTAAGAAAACTGACAGCACAAGACAAGGCATGTTGATTACAATAGTCAGAGTGACCCAACATTCCACTTTGGTAACATAGGCACACTTGCCTTATTAATTAAAAATAAATTACTTTTCCTATTGATTGGCTTTATTTGGGTTGTAAACTGTATACCCTATTCTTACCAAATTCAGAACTGATTGGATGACTGTTTTTGTATCTGGGATGATAAAGGTTAAAACAAGCCCGGGAATGCACGATACACTGCTGGTTATTATATGACTCTAATTTAACCTATGATATAATATGGAGGATAAAATAGCCCATTATAGGCGACATACCCGGGAATAGACGTAGTTTGATGCGCACTTTGTGACATCATCCCTGCCACAAAATCCGCGTCCTTCCTGGTAGGCACCATTATTACACGTCCTGGAAATTGATAAACATGATCATAATATCATACAGCAGCAATTACAGGAGCCTACACATAGGCAGGGGCTTCTATTCCCCCTAGCAGCCAGGCTCAAAACCTGATGATCTTCCACTTTCCCCCCACAAAATTCCTTTTCCATCCCATCCGAACAGTCTTCCACCCCCCCTATTTCCGAACATTATACTTTATAAAATGCTCCCGCCCTGTTTTCCACTGGGCGCCCGCTTGGTATAGGGATAGAAGCCCCTGCACATAGGCCTATTTCGTTTATTAATATTAAACCTGAAGATATGCCAAATGGTTACAGGTTACAAATTGCAAGTAGCATACTTCTAAAACGAAATTTTTGTGAAATATAGTGCAGGCAAATTCCTCAAACATCCAAAATATTGTCATTCTTCGTATTACTGCACATAAGCTCCCCCTTTCCATACACTTTTGGTGTCAAACTCTATAACTCTTCATAGTATCGTCTGGCCTAAATATGCCTACTGCAATTTAGTATGGTCGTTTACTTATAAAGAAAGTTAAAAGAAGAAAACGAAACGCAAAAATACAAAAGGCAGTAAGTTCTTAGAAGTTCTATCACATAACGGAAATTATATCTTCGGAGATGCGGCGCATGTCCTAAATCGAAGCAGTCAGACAAAACTTCGAAAGCCTGAGAAGCTTCCCTTGGAAGCGGACGTCAAGAGAATGAGAGAGTACACAGTCCACAGAACTTCAGATATAGTGACAGAACCCTTCGAGATGTGGGATTTGCATATATATATATATACATATATAATATATATAATATATATATATATATACGGAACTACAAGATTTTTCGGTAAGCCGACTGACACTTTTCAATGGAAGGAGAGGAGGGGAACCGGCACGTTTGTTGCTAAGTGAGTGGAAAGATGCTGAGAATGGAACGTGGCTGGACCCGGCTCGAATTGAAAAGCTTCCTGACAACGAAGCCTTGCTCTTCAAAAGTATGCTGATTACATATCAAGGAGGCAAATTTAATAACCATCTAGTTCCTGTATTAATACCAACTGATACATGCCAGGCTATGCGACTCTTGAGCAATCCTGAAGTTCGACAAATGTCGGGTGTTCATATTAAAAATAGATACATGTTTCCGTCCACTCAGCAATCGGAGACTCATGTTGGAGGCTGGCACGCAGTGAACAGAGTTTGTCAAACAGCAGAAGTTTTGTATCCTGATCGCCTCACTGCCACTGCAATGAGGCATCGTGTAAGCACACTTTATGCTGGAATCGAGATGTCTGAGACCGACCGTCAGCTGTTTTATAAGCATATGGGTCACAGTGGTTCTATAAATCAAAATGTGTACCAAACTCCTGGAGCAGAGGCTGAGATTCTAAAAGTTGGTTGCAATTTAAAAGCCATGGATGGACAATCTATTCAGGAGTGTACCATCTCTACAGTAGAAGTAACCGGTGGAGAAGAAGCTATAATCGCGGAACCATCAACTACCGAGATTATTGTAGAAAACAATGTGCTTGGCAAACAAGCTTTTCCTGTAGGAACTAGTGACTATTATCAGTGGACATCAGAAGAAAATGGGAACACAAACAATTTTTTTGCCAAATGGCTCCTTGGAGATGGCTTACCAGGTACAACATCAAAAATTGAATTACTTCTGATTCTGATTAGAAAATTAGCATGTATACTATTTTAAAAAACTTACAAATTCTACACGATAACTTTTATTTGGAATTGGAACATTGGGACAAATTATTTGCCTATTTCGATCAGGGTGTATGTTGAACCTTCAAAGATACAAATTCTGATTAATGAGAGTATTTATAAGGACTTGTCAATTTCAACTGCATGTCATTCATTGTTTTCAACTGTTTCCGTCATTCATTCAAGAATTTTTATAGCACATCTTCAAGTGTACACTGTACTACTAATAAAATGTATTCCTGGACTATAGTACTGTCGCCGAGTTAGAGTTAACATGCCAAAGGGCCTCATTTACTACACCCGGTAACATAAGGTTGAGTCATTTACTACACCGGGTAACATGAGGTTGAGTCTATCTCTGTGAGCTTATAGGACTCGATCTTAAGTTCTTACCAGTGAGTTATCCATTATATACCTACTCCCTGCCAAAACATTTTATGGGTATCGTGCTGCTGCCCACTTTCTATGTTAACTTGAACGCGTTTAAAATTAATTTAATGATTAGTTACTAATATTTTATAATTATTATTAACTGGGAAAATCGTAAGTCATAATATTCTTTATTAAGTGCTATGGATTGAAATGCAGAATATACTTTTTAAGAAACTTTGATTTTTAGGCAAAGAGGATATTGACGGTGACATGGAAAAAGGTTTACACAAAGATCTTCAATGAAAAAAGACTGCAAAACTGAGACAGGAAAAAAGAATGAAAAACATGCAGATGTAGCAGAGGTGTAGCCCGAAACGCATTTCGGGGGAGAGGGGGTGTTTCCGCAGAAAAATCTGATGACCTTTTCAGTCATTAGCCCTAAATCTGTAAATTTTCGCTCTGTAAGTCGTCAAAATTGCAAAATTCACCTCAATTTCTAAGATTGTCAGGTAATTTCTTTCTCACAAGCATCAGCCTCAACAACAGCTATAAGTTTTGTGATACGTTCTACATGTCGAGTACTATTGCTGAACAACAGAGCATCGAAGTTAACTGATTACCGATTTTTACTTCATTTCATCAAAATAATGCTGGGAGTCAAAGGGTTAACACACTTCTTCTCTAACTTTGTTCATTGTCTGCTCGTCTATTCTCTATCAATGTTTTCTCCTATTGTCTCAGATCTTCAACGTATAGTTAGCCAATGCATTTTTCATCGGTGTCCAAATGATGTTGTTACATGGACTAAGCTTATATTTCTTATTTGGTCATGTAAACTGTGGTTAACCAGTATCTCAAAAACTTCTAAACGGGGACAAAATATTATTGAAACTAGAACAAACCTAATATCATGTTTGAACTATCAGTCGTTGTCTTGAAGGTGAAGGTCTATTTTACACAGCAGAGGGAGGATACACAAGCACTGAACTTGAAGCAAATTTCATGCCAGCTCGGTACATCAGGAGGCTAACCAATTAATGCCATACCATTTACTACCTTCCCAGCACAAAAGAGCACGAGAACGATAGCAAAAATTTCCCTTGCATATTACTGACCCAATATGGTGGAGGACACTCAGAACGGACTGCTGTTCAACACACTGGTCTGGTGAAATGTAACGTAGCTTCACAATAGAAAACGAGAGTGTTTGACAAGTTAAATGCCTGTTTCCCATGTGAGAAACTACTAGAAAGTGAGGTCACACGACACCTGACAGCTGTGCATGCTGATAATTCAGAAGTTTTATGAATACTAAGTAAGTCTTGTAAAAGGAAAATGGCAACAAAAGAAATGGAGCTACTTATGCTACCACAGTGGGAGATTTATCCACAACGAACATGTGCATAAGCTTGGCAAGGTTCACTAATACTAGCAAGGAGAATTTTGCATTGAAAGTCGATCAATCAGTATAATTATATGGCCCTTGCCCAACTGTTTGGAATACATGTACCTGGAAGAACGCAGGACCATAGAAATATCCCAGTGTTGCCGTCAGAATTATGTTCAGGTTAGATTTCGCATAATACATTAATATACACAATAACATGATAATTCACAGCCACTTGATCAGTATACAGAACAGGGACTTTGCAGCTGTTGGCCCGGCCATGTGGAACAGTCTTCCACTTGGCCTTTGTTCACTACTCCTGATTAAACCACTGCACTTCTATCAATCTTTTAAGTCTTTCTATTTTGGTCGCAGCTAAGCTGTGCCTTGTGAATAGTTTCTTGAAGAGACCCTACATAAAAGTCAAGAATTAATTGTTTAATTCATGAAGACAAGGAAAGATGGCTTAAGCTATATAATTACGTTGAGTTTGAATTTTGCATTGATTTTAAGAAAATATTTATATTTAAACAAGTCTTACACCCACAACCTTATACAAACATGTGTGTGTTTCTTATTTTTATTTCTTTTACAGCAAGATATGATTGACAGTGCTCTTCTCCGTCAATAGATCAATGAAATAACCCAGCCTATGTTGATCCGCATTGACTCCAGATACTGACAATTCAGCCATTCTCATATCCGATTGATGTTTCTCTAAGGCGTTGAGGTTTTGTTTATACCTTTTTGTGTGTGGGGTGGATTACCATGTGGAACTCCGTTTCTTCTTCCAATTATTGGAAAGCATACTGAAGGTTTAATGTGAAGAGTTCTGTCCTGACAGATCTTTTGCGGACTCTGATGTACTTGACCCAGTCCAGAGCATATCTATTTTTCAACGTTTTAAGTCTTGTGAGAATATCAAACTCACCAGAACATCTGCATATCTTATTATAACACGCAGCAGCTTCCTTATTGTATTCCAGATGGCAACAGGATGATTTGAGAGCTTATAGAAAGGAGTTGAACCAAGGATTTTTTATACGAGTCTCAGGCTTGGTGACTAACGGAGCATATTTGTTGAGGAGTTCTGACAGGGTGCAATTGTTTGCGGACAAGAGGTCGTATTAATCTGTTGATCCATAGCATCCTGTAGTCTCCCCCAACCTCACCTCCCCGGATTTTGACCTGGTACCGAAATGGGCAAGGAGTTAGTTAGCTATTGCGAATTTGATTTGGTATAGAGCCGGTGAATAAGTTGGTCTCCCTGATGTGGCTTTTTTGAGGACTTACAGCTGAAACGATAATTAATGGTGTTGCTGCTATGGTCACTAAACATTCAGACCATTTTGTGAAAGATTCCATGAAATGGATGAGCAAACAATGTAGAGGTGGTCTTCTTTACCCAGTTCCCTTGAGTCATTAATTAAGTCTTTATTGCAAATAGCAGTTCATGATTAATTTATGGTTAACTATTATTGAAGTCAAATTCTGGAAGTGCCAGTTTGTGATGAAAACCGTTCCTTAAGTGTCCTTGATTATCTTACCTGTTTGTTTTTGACGATTAAAGGTATTTCTGTTGCTAGAAGGGGGCCTAATTCGCGCCTAATAAAAAAAGGCAACTCAAAAGGAGAGCTAGATAAAAGTCAAAATCACTAAGAGAAGCGCTTAAAGAAGCTAAATAACTTTGCCATGGTTCGGCATCAAAACTAATAAGCATTGAATGTATTGCATATAGTTATTATTCCTATTGGCTAAAGTGCATCTGGTGAAGTGTAAGCTAAATGACAACTGTGTTTGATTTACATTACTTGTATAATTATATTTATTGTTTTGTATTAAAGTGCATCTAGGACTATGATTACATGTACATACTACCGAAAAATATGGGCAGTAATCGTTATCTTTTAATGCCAAAGTGCATGTGATACATGTCCGAACTAACCCAATGCCTGACGGCAATTACAGGGCACCTTGTCTAGGCTGATCGACGTTGTGGAACGACGCTCGTTCCATTAATTAATTTAAAATGATTTAATGCAATTTAATACTTTCTTTAAGATAAATGTTGAATCGTTGATACATCTGATACATCTTGTAAATGGGTTTCAATTGGGGACTATTATTTGAATAGGTAGTGAACCTTCTGCACTATAATATGGGAGTGTATTGAATGCATTCAAGTTGCTATTGGGCTCAGTGTATTGTATTATGTTGTGCAGGTGCGATACAAAACCGATGGAATTTGTAAAATAAGAAATCTGCATGCATTTGATATTCGTGAGATTTACTTTATATCTGACCTCAGCATCTTCTTAAAACAGCATAACTGCTCTGCAAACTTCTCTGCCCACAGCAACATACAGCACATGTGGTTCAATGATGACATCAGCTGGAGTCATGTGGTGCTCACTTTTTTTCAACCTGTCAACCTTGTTGTCTGTAGACACAAAATTGTTCGTTATGACCAGTTGAACAGAATATTCTTAATGAAGGTTTAATTCATAATTATATCTGAGGTTAACTACTTTTATCTTCAGTTAAATAAGCCTCATACTAAACTGGAGAAATCCAATGTAACTAATAGTCATTGACAATTGTCCTTAATTCTCTTGTATAAATATCTCTTTCATTTTTGATTGTTGTCCCTTGTAATGGTCTTTACTCTAGTGTTTACAGTTGTTAGTTTGGTTGCTATAGATATTACGACTGACCATTGTAATGATTATGTTCTGAAGAATACGGGGGAAGAAGATATTGATACAGAATGAATACATGTAAGTGATGTGTTTTGTTCTACAGATGAAGCTGGAGATACTGATCGAGATGATGATCTGATTGGCTGTGCATAAAGACGAAAATTCAGGACATTCGAGATAACTGAATCGGAAGGGGAAGACGACATTGCAGTAGCCAACTGAGCAAACAAATTCAGTTGGCCTCACCCAAAAAGAAGCTATCGGACGAAAATTAGAGTAGTTTTCTGCTATTATTGCGATAAACTATTACATGAAAAATTGAAGCGCCATTTAGAAAAATGCACAGTAACCACTAAGCACAATGCTGCCTTTTACAGAAGGTGCTTTAATAGTGAGACGACGATCACTGAAGAAAGATCATACGTCAGAAGACTACTTGCCTTGTGAACATTGTCGCGCTTTGTTGCTAAAGCGTTACTTATGGAGACACGTAAAGAAATGTGTTTACAAGGTAAAACCTCCAACAGATACTGAGACCACAAATACAAGAAAGTGATGTTCCGTAACAGCCGCTTCAAGAATGTTGTTAGATGGGGCTGTTACTTCTGACAAAGTCACCGTATCTGAAGAATTTGAAGAGGCTATCATCAGCAAAATGCGAAATGACCGTGTGAAAAAGCGTGCCCCGAATGACCTAATCATCATGCATTTCGGGTCGTTTATGTATTAAAAACATGGGCCGCTACGGGTACATGATATTGCACAGCAATGCTCCAGCTGGCCCGTTTTCTCCAGGAAGTTCAACTTCAGGACATAGACGAAAATGAAGCAAAGACTTTGGAGAGATGTCTGACAGGACGTAATTTCGATGCAGTTGTGCAGGCGACAGAGAAATTATGCAGGAGAAAGATAGATGAGGTGTCGGGTCGACCAATGTTTGAAAATCCAAGCCTTGGGCTAACATTGGGCCATCAATTGGTAAAGTGTGCACACTTAAAGAAGGGTATCACCATTCGAAACGGAGACGAAGCAATGGAAAAAGAAGTAAAAGCCTACTTAAGCCTTCACCAGTCAGAATGGATAAATCGCATTTCGTCGGCCTCCACAGCATCATTGAAACACAGAAAGTACAATAATCCTGACATACTACCTCTGACATCTGATTTGAAAAAGCTCAAAGAACACCAAGAGAAGTCGTCGGCTGTGCTGACTGATGCTTTGAAGAAAAAGCCATCGTACAACATGCGGACGCACTTGGTCCAGTCCAAAGCAAACCAAGCAAGTAAGGGTTTGCCACACGCAGATGATGCAGCTGGCCATAAGTATATTTCACACAGGTCCTTATTAGATCAAAATGACGTAATGAATCGGCATGTCTCATTTATTTAAAACTTTAAAAAAATGCATATTGTTAGGGTTGGCAGTCGCTAGGGGGCTACGGTCAGCATAGTGGACCTTGCCAATCCCTAACAAACTAGCGGAGATACTATTTATGCGGGGATGGTCAGATGTGGGCCTATCGCTTTCGTTGTGTAGATTCAGGTAGTCTGTTGTGAGAACTCGTTGAGAACAGTCGTTGTTCTCTTGATTCTATTTTTGACTTGCGAGCGTATTCTATGACCTCGTCTTTAACCTTGAGTTAATCGTTTGTCACTCGACTAGTATGTTGGTTTTTTCGGAACTTGTTTGTTTCCTGTGACGTTTCTTCGCAATAAAGAAGAAAAGTCTTTTTGGGGCCTTTCGTAAGAGCGAGAATTGAGTGTGTTTTCTACCCTACGAGCTTTGAACCACAACAATATCAACTTGAACCATACTACTGGGGATGCAATCGTGAAGGAAGTTGATTCAATTGGAGCGATACCAACTGAAGTGTGCTGCTTATGGTGAGTAATCCTTCACACATTCGCATGGCGAGGGGTTCAAATTCAAGACACGGTTCACTTAGATCCTTGCTTTGAAATCGATGACATTTTGACTTTCTATTGAAAAACATGTCTTAATTGCTTGCTTTCAAAAGTATACCGCCTCTTGGTAATGCCATAGTTTGCCAGGTGACTGTTACGCAGTGCTTTCAGCCCAATAACCTACTCTGCTTCTCAATAATCTAGCAACTTCATTATGGTAATATCACCTTCATTCACACCAGGTGACAAACCGCAGCATGACTAGATGGAAGCCCCTGGAAAGCAAACGAGCGAAGATGAGACCGATCGGAGAAGTGGTGAAAATGGAATAGCAGAGGCGATTGTGGGAATATGCTACCACTGCTATTGCTGCTTTGTTCATTGTCCAACTTGCTGCTTGTCTATTATCTATCAATGTTTTCTCCTGTTGTCCCAGATCTTGAATGTATAGTTAGCCAATGCATGTTCATCTGTGTCCAAATGATTTTGTAACATGGACTAAGCTTATCTTTTTTATTTGGTCATGTAAATTGTGAGCTGCAAGTTACAACCGACCGAACTAGTAGACTTAAAGTATATCACAGGTGATCTAGAAACTTTGCCATGTGCGACTTCAATGAGACTCAGGATGCACTCGATGATTTTGTTAATGCGTTCGATGAAACAAGAAAAATCCATTCAGAGATAGTGGAAAGGGGAGATGCTTTGGCTGATGAATTAATCGGACTGGAAAAAAACATCTTGTTGGAAATGGAGTCTAAAGAAACGTTAAGCAGACGAAGTCGACAGTCTAAAGAAACGTCAAGCGGACGAAGTCGACAGAGTGAAACTTCAAATTGTCCAGGACTTAAGTGACGTTAGGTTAAAGCAAGAGAAGCAGTCGAAAAGATTGCAGAATATGGACCGAATGATGTCAGAAATGGCCATTGCCAAAAGAACCTTGGCTAAGACGTTTGACAAGCTAAAAAGCACGGGAAACAAAGGAAACTGTGGGTGGAAGGGGGAGGAGGGGAATGGGGCATGCAAGCAACTCAAATAGCCTCTGCTGCCCAAATATCCACGCCACCTTCACGGGGTCCCTCCTGTTCTAACGGAGTGCGTGGTGGGCGACCGAGTACTCGCCGGTATAAGCGAGTGCCCCATGGGCGAAGAAACCCGAAGGACGGACGATGGACGACATCGACGCAGAGAGAGGGTGTCTCCATAAGAACACCGGGAGGAAGGCAACGGGAAACCACCTCTCTATCTATCCCAAGACACATGTTTAATGACGACAAAAAGAAAATTGGATAACTACATTAACGATTCGAACCAGAATCTGGGGAGAGTCGCGTTCGGCAGTGGGAGACAAGGCTCCCTCGGTCGTCATCAAGCG
>JAQFXW010002604.1:0-12862 GCA_034693945.1 Dendrobaena attemsi
GGAAATGTGTGATCGTTGTGATACGAAACACAGCAGGAAGAACTCGACCAATACTCACAGCGTCTTTGGTCTTGGAAATCAAGACAGCGATGATAAGAAGCCGGAAATTCACGAAGAGACTCACTGTCAGGAACACCATGAGAAGGAGATGGAGCTTTACTGCAAGACATGCAAGGCAGTCGTCTGCATCGATTTGGACAAGCAGAGAAACCAATTGCGAAAACAGGTTGAGGTGAATTGTGAGAAATCGTATGAATGGCTGGAAAGTTGCTGTACGACGAGAGAACATCTGGATGTTGTTGAGGAAGATTTCCTCGAATCTGTAGAAGCGGAGGATGCTAATATAGACAAACGGTGTGAGGATCTGAAGCAAATGATCGACAGGCATACAAAGTTATTAAAAGAACTGGAACGTAGAAAACAGCTGAAAGTTGGAAGTACTGAAGGTAAGATACAATTACACCTGTCAATTCTTAAGTGGCGACTCTTCTTTCAAATAATTACACAATATAGGAAGACTGTAACTGAACTAAAATAATGATGATCAACTTCGCTACTTAACCGCTTTGCCACTATAAAAGCTTATAATTTATCTAGGCGTTTCAATCACGGCGTTGAACCTATCTAAAAAATGTCCATCTTGTCATAGGTTTTCTCTGTTCAATTTCCAGCAGAGTTATATAATCATCATCCAACGCTTCAAATGCAGTAGCGTTGAGAGGAACTTTCTCAAATTCAGACATGGCCATTCCAGAAAGCTAAATTCTTTTTCTGCCCCAGACAATTTCTGTACCACCTGAGGAATCATGTAGGCCTATAGCTCGGGTAAAATAATAATAACTTTATTCTTTAATTGACCAATCGCTAGCCGCGTTTTGGTTTACAAGTACAAGTTATACGAAATACGGCCCGCTAGCACGACACGTATGTCGGATTTTACAGCAGGTTTGATAGCTCAATACTAGTGCCCTAAGTGCTGGAACACTCCTGGTACGGCCAAACCAGGAGTGGGAGGGGCGATCTTATTTTTCAACAGACCCGAAACAGACAACAAAACAGAAAGCGCCGTTGGCAGCTAACAGAAATTTAAATAAATTACTGCTCTGAGTGAGGCTCGAACCCGGGCGGGCCGCCACAGATAATCGACCAGCGCTCTCTCAATTGAGCTACGGAATATACGTAACAGTCCACTAACGAGTGCGTTGTATTATTATTTTGATTATAGGGAATAGGCCTACCTCTGGTGATTCCGATTACGAAGAGGAACCCCGACAAAGTGATTACGACGACGTCTGGGGTGTGACAAAGACGAACGGTTGCATTTATGTCCTCATCCGATCTCCCTACAATTCAATCAACGTGTACAGCGGCCGAGATCCATTCCACAGAATCAAAGAGATCCATCTGAAGGAAACGATGGTACCCGTTGATCTGGTATCGAAGGAGATGGAAGACTGTCTCTACGTTAGCGACAAAGCTAAAATGTGTGTCTGGAAGATATCGCACGTATCGTTGAAATCAGAGTGGTTTACCGGAATTGGCTGGCCTTTCACAATGTCCGTGTCAAGCAGTGGACATCTTGTGATCACAAGAAGCAGTCAGCCTTCAAGCATCGAGCTGTACTGCTCCAATGGCAGTCTATTCGAAAAGGTTCAGCTGCCTGCTATCTGTCAGATGCCCAGACATGCCGTTGAGGCAGAGGACGGAACGTTCGTCGTGCTTCACAAGTATAGAAACATTCAAAGTTACGGCAAGATGGTCTGGACCGTTTCTAAGGTGAACAGATGTGGGCAAATCGTCTGCAAATTTCATCCCAGGAACAATTCAGAGATCCTTCGTCAACCTTACCACCTAGCTTTGAGTGATGATGGCGAGGTGTTTGTAGCCGACCGTGGGAAGGGCTGTCTGGCTCAGCTCGACTCTTGCCTGCGTTGGAATGCGGTGTATCGGGCAAGAACAACGGACATGACGCAATGGCAACCGAGAAGACTCTACTACGATGTAGAGGAACACACTATATTAGTTGGCCAGGAGTTTGGAGGTGTACACACGCATAGACTTCCTCGAGATTGACATTTACAGATCAAAGGACATGAAATTCGTTTGTATCTTGAATAAAGGGCACAGAATTCTACAAATGTTTTACATCAAAGCATACATGTACTCGTACATGTACGATTACATGAAGCACAACCTCTCGTGCTTAAACTGCAGGCCTGTTAAGTTAAAGTTAAGTGTCCAACGTTTAATCGTTTGTTTTAAATGCATTTACGATTAATGAAGTTTATAATAAGTATTATTCTTTGGCGTATTGGAACATTTTTGTAACTATTTGAAACGTGTGAGGCAAATTTCAAAACAATGAAGTTAGAAAATGCTTTGATGTATTGGGGCATTTGTATAAGCTGAGTCTATTTGTATATGAAGAACGCACGGTGATTTTATAATGTTGCTTTATTGATATCAACTTGGTCATGTTGCTTTTGTGATAGCCTACTTTGGCCTACGTATGACACATCTAAATGAATAGACGTAAAGCGTATTCTGAAAACCTAGGTCAGCTCAGGAGGAAGGGGAGAATGTTTAAATTATTATGCAATTTATTAGACTCAAAGTATTTCAAAATAGAGCCTACTAAAAGTGTTCGCGTCTCATTGCTTGTGTTGAACTCTAGAACTCTAGCGACCGACATGATCAAGCTTCTCCATTTCTTTCTACTTGAATTGTCTTGTTTCATAACTGTTTTCTTGGCATTTGGACAAGGGTGGTTTGCCATTGCCTTCCCATGGTGTTGCCTGCCGTGCCCGTTCGTTCAACTTCCCATTATAGGAAGGGTACTAACAGTCTGCACCACGAGAAGGTGGGCACGGATGTCTTTGGTTAATCAGCCCAGGTCGGTTCCGAGTCTATGATCAAAAGATACGTCGGTCGGGTCTCATTCCTGCTTTACTCGAGGCAAACCAGAGTGACTGATGAACCTTAGCAGAACTAAATAACTTGTGTGATCTCACAGTTGCTGTGGCCTGTGGAATTTGGACTGTAAGCCTATTCCTGTTGCAAACTACAGTCAGTAGAACACTGAAGCCTTTATTTCAGCAATGTAAAACAATAAAAATTGACTGCACTAACATTCTCACTTATGTAGAGTAGGCTAAGACTTCCTGGTAATTTACGTTGCTGAATATTTGACTTGAACTGAACACATTAAGCAAATAACAATAAAAATAGGGAAACATAAAGGAAAGTAGCACGTGTAGCTAAAATTCTAATCGCAAAATTAACCCATCTCTATTTTTACTCCGTAACTTATCCGTATAGGCTATTGCATAATGCAAGTTCATTTAGATTTCAAACTATGATTCACGTGTAGGCCTACAAAGAATCAATATTTTACAACAAGAATTATACGAATCGTAATGGCCATAACTTTATATTTCACAGCCAGAATAGCTGTTCAAAGTACTTAACATTTTAATCACTAAACATATAACTAATTTACAAATTGGTGAAATTATGCACTGTTAAAATGTAAATACATCGCCCACTGAATTTGAGGGCTACATTAAAATTATATCTGATTACTACCGTCATTACACACACAAAAAAAATGCTTACACATCAGAATTATATTAACTAAACACTCGTAAATTTCCAATTAAATACGTAGAGCCAACAATATGGAAAAGTCTTCCGTTCCATTGCTGCCTGTCAAATATTATTTTATAAAGGGAGAAATTCTAATTTTGGCTATTGAAAGGTGAAATTTAAATCGGATTCTAGTGTTACTATGCCTTTGCGTTTATTTTGTGCTATTTTGTGTTAATACGCAATTGTGTGTAATCACTTTTGTTCTGCGTAGAATTCATTCATTCATAGTATTGTTACTTAATGTGCTATTGTGTATAACTTGTTTCGGAAAATAATTACTATTTGTTCGAAACATGCGCAAACAAGTCTTGGAACAATAAACAATGTGGATTGATTGATTGACTGTTTCAATAGTAAACCATTATAATGCCAGTGTTATAATAGCAGTACGCTCGGTTCTATGCAATGGAATAAGCACAATGCAATAACAGAAAAGCATGAAGTTGGAGTCGTGTAAGCTCAAAATTCAGTGGGTCTCTGTAGATATCGTAAAGACTGTTATAGCCCAGACCAAGCTGCCTCGCACATTGCAATCCGATGTACTTTAAACACGTAGTCGGACACAGTTGAATGACGAGAGACGAAATTACTCGGGCATGACGAGAATATGTCTTCAGCTCACCCAGCTCATCTTTCCTTGGAGAAACGGTTAATAACAATTTAGGCATTTTGACGAAAAGCTGAGGGATTTTTTCGCAAAGTGGTGAGATTTTAATAAGACTACCACGGATTATTTCGTTTTCATATCCGACACATGTGAATAGACCTGCGAATCCAAAAATAGTCTGAATATTTTCGTCAAACAAGTGCATCAAGTCACTACTCAGAAGCACAGGAAAACGGTCTCTGACATCTGCCTTACAGGAAAACATTGCAACATGTTCAGATTCTAGCATTTTAAGATTCCGAGTGCATATGTCTAATGCCTCTTGATAATTGCGAAGACATGTGTAAGTAAAATTTGCACTAAAAAACTCGCAGATAGCTGAAGATGGATTTCTGCAGAACATGTTAATTTCTTCACCGACTAACTTAATTAGCAAACTTATTTTCAGTGCTGCTTTTTCGTACTCGGTGGAGTGATGGCTCACATTTTCCGAAATTCTTTTGTAGCAACATGAATGTTCTAGCCGTTTATTTATGTACGTACCATCTGACACAAGATCAGCTTTTGAGCAAGCATAAATCCAAGTTCCATTTTGACCCGTTAACATGTTTAAATTTGCATGCAGAGACTCTTGTAAATTAATCAACACTTCAATGTCGCTGTCTATGTCTTCTTCAAGACATCGTCTGTAGTGTTCCAATGCAAGCCCAGTGGTAGAATCAATCATGCTTTGCGTTTGAGAGTTCAAAAGGTACAAGCGTTTTTGTGTCATAATCCCTTTAAACAAATTCACAAGTTCTGGGTATACAAAAGAGAAGGACTGCCACAAATTATATCGTCCGAACGTTGGATCAAGAGGATTTATGCATTTATCGGCAACAACAAATAGCATCTGATACCTTAGGAATTTCTTAGATACTTCGACATGCAGATTCAATGTCAAATCACATTTTGGAAAATCGGCCATTATTCTCGAAACACCTGCTGTACTCACAAAGTGCTCAAGTAAAGAGACTTCTTGGTTGATATCAGTATTAGGTGAACAGTCCATGATGTTGAGACCCGATATGAAATAGTGTGGACATTCTTTGTCTACTAGTCGTTCAATTACTTCACAGAGCAACTGTTCCACCGCTGCTTTCACTTTTGTCTCCTCCCAAAACTCTGTAGGATTATTTTCGCAAGCCCATAGCATCAACGTCTTGATAAGATAGGTGTTGAAGATACTTTTCTCCTCTGTTCTGCATGTGTCGATTATACGTCTCTTGATAATGCGGAGAATATGATAGACGTACTTTTGGACGTCATTCCAGCTGCTAATCAAAACAATCTCTGCTTGAGAAAAGGAATATCTCCACTGAGTACTATCGTTCGGCTGCGTATGATGAGACTTTGCAACCAAGTGACAACCTCCTCGGATAATGTGATTTTTAACATTTCCCTCAGGCCATCTGCTCAGTGCAGTTCTTGTGATCCAATCAAAAGCTTCACGGGGCCAGAATGGACAGAAAATCGCGTACACTTCATCTCTTTTTAATCTGTCGGATAATTTTCGACTCTTTTCCATTAAAGCATTCTCAAGGAACTCTTCAATTATGTTACATCCGGTATATGAAGCTGTGAATGCCGGACGATGAAGTTCATTTCGATCGATACTAAAGTGCATGAGCTTGTTTGAAATGTTTTGTAGTAGTCGCACGAATCCAAGTTTAGTTTCGTGCTCAACTATAACAAGGATCTGTTCTCCGAAGTTTCTGACAAATGGTACATTTCGAGGAATTGCAATGATATTGGGCGTGATGATCATCCTGTCGGTGTCTGTAAGATTTGTCATTACGTAGGAGACTGGAAGTTCATAAAAACTTCCACAAAGCAGACTATGCCGCTTTTGCGGATCCCAGAGAAGACGTTGAAGGTATGACTGAAACTCCTCAGCGTAATCGCAGGTGTCTTCATCGAAAATCTGTAAGTTTGTTTTTATAGAGAAAATATATTGCAAACATGTGCTTTTATCCTAACCATTGACTATCCCCGAAATTATATGAGTGACCGTTTTAGAAGTCAAGTAGCCATACTAAATTAGGTTTTTCGTTAAGCTGGCGTAGGATTGTATGTGTCTGATGCGTATCTTAGGAACGACGTCGTCAGCGGTACGCCTACTGTATGTAAATGTAGGCTAATGTATGTAGGCTACTTTGTGTAGGCTAATGTGCGTAGCCTACTGTATTTAGGCTACTGTATCGTAATCGTAAACTCGACACTTCTAAAGCGCTCTGAAAAGCTAAGCGCTGGGCACCAGCTAATTCACGAGCGCTGCGACAAATCAAGGGAGTAGTCAATGAGAAAAGTCTGTGGTGGTCCGAGGTCGAGTTCCAGGAGGTCAGGGCAGAGAGTAGAGCAGCTGTTAAGGCGGGTGTCGTTTAGGACGAGGGTTAGGAGGGGAGAGTCAGAGGAATCAGGGTATGACAGCTTGAAGAGGTGAAGCCTCAGTTTAAAATGGAAAGCCTTAGGAGTTACAGATAGGGGAGACTGAATCAAGAGAAGTTGGGTGCTTGAGGGGGATGAGAGAGGATCAGAAAACTTGCGGAGTTCAGGATGAAGGTCATTCCAGAGACGAAGTGCGACATGGAAAACGGCTCGGCTGGAGAATTCGAGATGGCTAGTCACAGGTGGGCGAGAGAGAGACTGAGACAGGAGGAAGATCGAGTGGAGCGAACTGACTGGATGGTGAAGAGGTCACGAAGATATTTGGTGTGGGAATATTGTAAAGAGTGGTAAGTTAGCGAGATGACTTTGAAGTGGATTCGTTCAGGGATTTTAAGCCAATGAAGTGATTCGAGGATGGGTGTGATATGATGATGTTTTAGCGTTCTGGTGACGGCACGGGCAAGTGAGTTTTGGATTAGATGCAAGCAATTAGGTTGGGAGGAATCGAGGTTGAGGAAGAGGGAGTTGCAGTAATCAAGTTACTGGTGCAGCAAATGACAAAATAATATGAATAGCATTCCAATTATCTGCATACGAAAAGAAGAAAGAGAAAATGAACAGCATATAATAGCATCAATCATGACAAACACTCATCAACATTAGTAATAAAAAGTAACAGCACACAAGTGTTACTTATTCTATCTATAATCACATACATTTTGCCTAGACTTATTTATTACACTCTATTTTTCAGCAAATATAAACGATAAACGATAAAAAAAAATCGCGCATAACGAATGTAAGATATTCGCTATAAAATCTATAGAAGTATGATAAGTCTGGATTTAGACTCGTACCTGGACTAACCGAAATCCATCCCTTGTTTTAAATCATTTCAGACAGAAACACAATTCCCAGACGATTTCACATTATCCTAAAAGCGGGATGCGAATCAAAAGGTTATTAGCAAAATAAAAAGCGAGACGTGACGATTGGTGACAATAATTAAAATGTTGATTTGAAAATGATAAATCGGAATAAGACTTATGGGTTAAAAATTATATGATATGCAGTTACGTAGACTACTTAATAATTCCGTCGAAACTATCGATTACACAGGAAACATTTCTGAGACATGAACTCTTCAGAATTCTTTTTCCTCTTATCAGTCAAAGCTTTAAGACCGTTTTGTTTGATTGTGGTCTCATTATATTCAATAGGCCTAATTCGGAAGCAAATCTGGTGAATCTCTATCTCTTTAAGTATACTAGATCGAGCTATATACTAATTTGTGATTACAACTACAAACTTTATTAGACCTACAACAAATCCGACCCAATCTAATTAATTCCCATCTTATCTAATTAAATTTTACCAAGCGCCGTTAGAATAATGTACGAAGCATTAGCGCTGTAACCCCAACGCCTCTTTGCAAATATCGTCGATTCCAGAGGCTTAGAGGCCTAATAGACGACCACTTTATGAGAGAAATAGCCAGGCATCTTTCAGACAACGAGCATTTATATTGCACCGTTTTGGATGATCGTAAAAGTACAGCGGTTTTTTTTATGATTGCCTTCATGGCTGAGGCTTACAGAAAAAAGGAGCTATAAGTTTTAAGAAATATCTAAATGTCAGACCAGATCCGCTGAGACGCAATAATTGAGGAGTGATGGCAAACGCTAATTTTTCTGCTAAATATGGTACTTCCATAACCCATCCACGCTAGGGTTAAATTGTTGATTTACAGATAGAGAAGGTTTCAAAAACCTCGAGAATCCGATCTGTTCATCTACATAGACGTGACAGTTCGGAATCGATCTACAGATTGTTATGATCCCACACGAATGTAATAATTAGAGGGGATAGTTCTGGAATGGCTAGTCTGCGCAGATGGTATTAATGGCATAAGTGCTGCAAAGATTATATTAACCCTATGGTATCTGCAAATATACTATTAGATATAATATCAAAAATAGGCCTATTACTATTACTCTTGTCAGCATCATAGTCATCATAATCACCGCAATCACAACCACATCATCACCATCGTTGTCATTATCATCATCATCATCATCATCATCATCATCATCATCATCGTCATCATCGTCATCACCACCATCATCATCATCATCATCATCAGCAGCAGCATAATCATCAGCATCAGTATCATCATCATCACCACCACAACCACCACACCCACCACCAGTCAGCCATCATCATTTCAGTGTCAATGTTCTCTTGATCTGTGCACTCTCTTCTGGATCGTCTGCCTCCTCCTCCTCCTCCTCCTCTTCCTCCTCCTCTTCCCCGTCGTCTCTCCATCCTCTATTCATTTTCTTACGCATCTCCCTACAACACTGACCGGCGAGTCTACTCATGTTCCGTCAGCTTCCTGCAGTCACTTCTACATATGCAAATGACTGCGATGCATCTTCGTTGCAATCCCCGTCCCCCCCCTACGTGACATGGATTCCACTCACACTTTACCCTCCTCTAGTATCACGCATAATCTGAGCATATATATTTATGTATGCACTATGTGCGCCTTTTTTCAAGGTTCAAACTTGCGCGATGCTCACATTGTCATTATAGGCCTATATATGCACTTATGTAATTGTATGTGTGTACTTAGGCCTGTATAGTACGTATATATATAGGCCTATTTTATACGTACATGGCTGCATATGTAGGCCTATATGAAATACCGAAACCTCGCAAATCTCCCAAAGGTTCCTTCAGCCTTCTTACTCCTGGTTGTGTTTCATGCTTTAACTTTTCGTTTCTCCTCTACCTATAGGCCTATATTCAGTACTCACCCGTTCATTCTTTCATCATCGTCACCATCCATATCGCCTATTTGCACTTCTGGGTAACTTTGTGCTCACTTTGTGCTAGTTACGTTTGTAATAGCAATAATAACAGTAATTAATAATAATATTTAAAAAATAGCAATCATCAACGTCGTCGTCCTCATCGTCATAGCTATATATACTGACAGTAGACTGTGATTAGATTGGTTAGTAACTTCGGGCTAGATATCGATTTAGTTGGCCCAGCTGTCCGAAGTCTGAAAAGCAGCACAACTTGATCTGGATCATCCTTATGAGGATTTGAGGATTTGATGTTGTGACGTCTTCAGCACCTCTTGAGCAGCAGCCTATCTCTCTTGACGTTGAGCTGCTATACAGAGTTACGATAACTGGGCGAAGATCCGGGAATCACCAGTACTTCCGTCTCCCTCTCCACTGGCTTTCCAGTCTCCACGCCCTCTCCATCTGGGAAACTCAAACAACGATATAATACTAAACAGATGAAAAGATGAAACAATAAAACGATTAAGGACCAGAATCCGGAACCTCATCGTCGACGCATGCGCACTGGATGCGCTGATCAAGAGAGACGCTCGAATGGCAATAAACTCCAGCACAGAGCAGACAGTCACGTGTTATAAGTGAGGATAAGCTTGAGATATGAGCGTCAAGAGTGTATGTTTTCCAGTGGCGGGCACTTTTAAACTACTGTAGTTACTAACTACTAGTTATAACTACTTATGAGGTAGTTGTCCAGTAGTTATAACTACTTTTAAAAAGTAGTTTAAAAACTAGTTATAACTTCTTTCTTCAAGTAGTTTGTAGTTATTAACTAAGTTAACTACAATATTTCGCACTAACTATACATTTGTCAAATTTTAAAATAATTAGCATTTCCTGCTGCATCCTATACGACCTGTTGTCGTTTGGACGTTGTTCACAATTACGGTATTCTCATTAGGCAATAATAAAAGCGGCAATTCTAATAATTGATTACAATAATTATTATATATTATGTCAGTGATATGTTTGTGACCGTCGGCATTACTCTTACTTGCTTTGAATATCAGTAATCAATATAGCCAAAATAATTGTTCACATGTTTCTTGGTGAATATCAATGTAGGCCTACTGTAACTTTACACAAGTAGTTAGAAAAGTAATTACTTACCTATCTGGTAGTTAGCAAAACTAGTTATAACTACTTGTCGTCTAAAGTAGTTGACTAATAGTTATAACTACTTATTTCAGAAGAAGTAAGAAAGTAGTTATAACTGCTGGTTACATGTAAGTAGTTGGTGCCCATCGCTGATGTTTTCAGAGAAATCGTGGCTATAGTATAAGGCCATCTGGTCTCTGTGTTGTTTCGATCTATGCCAATTCTATGCTTAAAGAAGCTAAATAGTAACAACTCAAGTAGCCTATACCAGTAGCGCCGATTGTAGTGGAACTAGTGGAAGTAGTGGAAGTGGAAGTAGTAGTAGTAATAGTAAAATTTTATAATGCATGAAACACCTCTGGATTTTTTTCTAAACAATGATAATGGTGATAGGCCTACCATTACTTAACTACTATTAATAGTGTTAATGATGATGATGATGAATGATGATGATGATGATGATGATGAATGATGATGACGATGATGACGATAATAGCAATAGTAACCTTCCCAACATGACATTTTCTTCACTAGAACAATCTCTCTAAGTCTCTGCTGTAAGAATGAAGTAGGTCTATTTCATGGCAAAATATAATTATCACAGCAAAAACAACAATAACTGCAAAACAACAATAGGTCTAATGGCAGTAAACTAATACAACCTCGTGCGGTCGTCTTTCAGGCGATTGGCTCTTTGCATGACCAATATTATTAGACGAGCATTGGTCTCCTTTGGTCCATCGTCTGTCTGGGGAGACATGGTCGCTTCGCACGGCATGCAGTACGTATTCATCCTAAACGATTTAATGGTCCGACGAAGTCTCCATCGTGCGAGACTCATTGCAATCAGCGCACCATCTGTCAAGTTCATGAGATCTGGCGGTATAAGTCCTGAACATCTCACACTCATCACTCAAGACACAACTAGTTTTAATTATGCTGACAATTAGACCTAATGCCCGCAGTTACGTCGATTTATTGAAATGAAGTTCTTTTTTTATATAGGGACCTAATATTGGGGTCCCTCCATAAGAGCCTATAGTTAGCGCGATCTATAGATTCATTATACGACTCCTTTTGTTTTCATTTTATTGCCTCAATTTATTATTCCTTTGTTGTCTGTACCTTCAAAATGGCTTCAATAAAAAAAAGGTTGATTGGTAGGCCTAAGTCAGGCAGCGGTATGCTTTATGGTAGTGCAGAATAGACCGCCTCTTTTCTGGACATGGGAAGAAGGCAGCTTGCAAAATTGTGAAGAAGCCGATCTACATAGCTAATATCTACTTTAGCCAGGAGCTGCAGGTTTGTCCTGTAGTGGCACTTGGGGAGGCGAACCTAGGGTCCACTGGTCGCGAGCATACATCATAATTATAGCGTCTCAAGATCTGCCGTACATTTACGAACCTAAGCCAATAAAATGCAAACTGCACACGTGTGCATTGTGCAAACAACTGGGTCGTAACACGGAGTTGAACTAGCAGCCGATCGATCACATATTCCATCGACGGACAGCTAATATTATCCTATCGGACTACATCGACAAACCGAGTAGATGAATAAATCACGTTGAGTTGTTGTAGAGTAGTTAAGTAAACAGGAATGTGTTTTGATTCGCGTTTTACCACGGGTTCATTGGTCTTCTTTCTCAAAATCCCTTCGATAAAAAAACTGGTTATGTGAAAATGTTTGGGTAGAGTAAGGAAATCTAATCGATGGTTCGATTTGAATTTCACGTACAAGTGAACACGTGGCATACAACCGCTCGACGAACGCGAGCGTTAGAGGCCTATAAAAGACCTTCATTTCTCCTTCTTTTATTCCTCGGAAATAAATTAGAGCATAAAATTGTCGACCTATTTCTCCTCAAATGATCAGCAATATTATATGCACGTGTCGCCGCAACAATAATCCTACTATCGTATAGGCGCCTAATCGTAAACTTCAGATTTCTAAAGCGCTACTGCGTGTAAAGCTAATGGCAGGGCAACTGCTATTCACGAGCGCTTCGTCTCATCAGAAGGGTTGTATGTCAAGTGAAGGTCTGGGTCCGATTGCCTTAGAGAACAGAGGGACATAGAAGCACAGAAAAACAGATAGACAGACAGAAAGAAAGAAAGAGATAGATAATAAATAGACAGACAAACAGAAGATAGATAGGTAGATGGATGGATGGATGGATGAATAGATAGATAGATAGATAGATAAATAG